>JBCEWC010010614.1:0-17469 GCA_038996855.1 Solanum aculeatissimum
GAACCCTAGAAGCAACCCTTTTTCCCATTAACTATGTGTCACCATAGGAGCCCTTGTAGGATAGGCTAGTGGATCCACGTAGGTCATTTATGATATATGATGATGCATACAAAGTGATGGAGTTCCACCCGGCAAGTGGTCTTCCCATGCCAACGTAGGGGGTTATGTTGAATTCCATGTAGTAACTCACATGGTCTTATATGTCGGTTATGATCTATTCCCACAATGTCTATAATCCATGTTTCTGTTCCATCGTATGTGTTAAACAACAACATACCTAGTGGAATCCCACAAGTGGTATCTGGGGATGGTAGAAATGTACGCAGACCTTACCACTACCTCATAGAGATAGAAAGGCTCTTTCCGCAAAATCCTCGTCTCAAAAATCAAGCCCCAAGCAGAAGATACTGAATATGAAAAAAAGGAAAAGAAAAGATGAGAGGAAAAACGATTAATCATGGAAAGCAAATGATAATATGTAAATACGTTAAAAGTAACAAATACAAGACGGATAACGATACCACAGGATATAAAGACACGACTAATCTTACTCCTATCACACGACCAGACATCAACCTACCCCTACTAGCCTATCATCAATCTACCCTAATACGCGACCTCCATTCCTTCCTATCTAAGGACATGTCCTCGATGAGATGAAGTTTTGTCATATCTTGTCTAATCACCTCCCCCAATACTTCTTTGGTCTACCTCTATCCCTCCGTGTAACCCCTAACTCCAACCTCTCGCACCTCCTAAAAGGAGCATCCGTACTTCTTTTTTGTACATGTCCAAACCATCACAATCTCACTTCCAACACATGTGTTGAGTTCATATATTATTCTTGCTCATATTGAACAATATTCCTCGTGCATGCTTAAGCTCGTGTTATTGTCACCTTTACCATTCCATGCATGCGAGTCTTTACTTATGAATGATGGCATTACAATTTCATGTTTGTGTTGCATCACACATACTTAGTACATTCCAAAAGTACTAACGCATATTTTTCCTACAAGATTTAACCTTGTAGGGACAGGTGCTCCTCCCCGTCTCGTGGCTAGTTCTTCTGACGTTCAACACTAGTTTTATAGTGGTGATCCCTTAATTCAGGACTCCACCAATTTCCTTTTCTTACTATGTATTTTGGACTTGATATATATGTCATTTTTTGGAGGCTTTTACTTTCTATGTTGTTAAACTTTGGAATCTATTATATTTGATGGAAACTGACCGTTTACCGATTTCGTTTATCCGTGGTCTAGTTGGTATGTTTATGGACACTATGTATGTGTTTAAATGTTGTCTTTATTCAAATGGAGTCCCATAGACCCTGCCCTGCTTATTTTCAAAATTTATGAGATTTGTGCCTATGAATGCTTGATATATTAAGATAGTTTGGGTGAGGTGTCTACAAGTGTCTCATCTGTCGTGTAACGACTAGGCCCTAGGACGGGTCGTTACATTATTGATACAAGAAAAACTTCATTGATTTCACCAAATAATTTCTCATATTTGAGAGTCTTTCGATATATTTACTCAAAATCATATGCAAATATATACTTCCTTGGGACAACTTTACTTGTCATTTTTACTATATAGGTGTTTGGACATGCAATTTCATCCTGTGATTTGAAATCATGAAGTCAAATCAACATTTGGACATGCAATTTTATTTGAAATCTTGAGATTAAATTCCAGGTCCTCCAAAAAGCTTGATTTGAGGATTTTATATCATAATTTCACATTTTCCGATACAACAATTGACCCACAAGTTTATATTTTCTAAAAAAAAACAACCATGATTTTATATCGTCCAATCATGTATTTCATCTATAAGCAAAATTAATAATTGATATTTATTACTATTACCAATCTTTAAATCATTTATATCGAATATAACCATTACTGCCACCAACCAAATTTATAGTTGATATTATTGCTCTTACCAACCTTTAAGCCATTTATTATCATATATAACAATTCATATGGTGAAATATATGCTCAACATGAGGAGATTGTCTATACTATGTGGGAGGATTATATTAAAAGAGTACTACACTACAACTCATGCTTAGTTTTATTTTTTTATTGAACTAAAGTTTGATCGATAAATGTTGTATTTTTTGGAATAGTTTTGTGATAGTATATTATACTTTTGCTTATTTGGTAAGATTGTATAAACAATTGGGGCAACTTTGATAGTTTTCACAAATTTAGGGGTTTTTATGTTTATGAATAAAAATACAACTTAAATATCCAAATTATGTATCCAATCAAAACTTCAACTTCATATCATGATTTCATCTCACATGTATATGTAGTCCAAAATAATTGTCAACTTAGTAAGCATATATATAATTGAGTATGTTCTTCTATTTTGCCCTTAATAATAATTAGTTTTGAAAGTAATAAACATCAACTAAATAGCACAAAAAAACATAAGTGAAGAACATATACATGTACATATACAACAACAACATACCCAGTGGAATCCCACAAGTGGGGTATGGGGAGGGTAAAATGTACGCAAACCTTACCACTATATCGTAGACATAGAGAGGTAGAACATATACATATAATCCAATATTATAATTACTTAGATTAACTCATTTTTATTTATGAAGAGAGCTTAATATTTCAAATAATTTTAAAAAAAATAAGGATATGACAATCAAAACACATAATTTCTTAAATAACGTATAATTGAAAAATGTGACAATAAAGTGGTCAACAGGGATTAAATAAAGGTCCATCCAAGTTGGCATGGGACAAAATCCTTTATTGTGGAACTTGGATTAGAACAATTTCAGGATTACCTTGACTCTGTGATGTGTAATATATGAGTAACTTTTTAGTTAAGTTTATCAAAGTTAAGAGTTTTATAAATATTTTGCCATTAGAACCTACCTCTGCATTCTAATAGGCAAAATCAACAAATTTCAATGGAGAGAATCAGTGAAACTATCGACTGCAAGTCACTCCGCCTTTTCTTATGGAACAAAAAGCTAGCAAGGAACCAGATCACAGTCTGAAGGTTTATGCTTGTTCATAATCAAAAGTTCATTCATGATTTTTCAACCTTGTGAATGTGGTTGTTATAAATACAAGTAAAGTCGCTATACATTGGAGGAGAAGAAGTGTTCTACTGTCATCCCTTTTGATCTGTCAAAGCTACAAAACAAAGAAGCGTCATTGGGTTTCTTGTTTGTTTCTGCTACTCTTCAGTTTTTGCCGCAAACTATCGCACAGTTGGGGAATGACATCTCGTTTTGCCTTTTCATTGAGTTTCAAGATTCTCAAGCTTTATTGCCATTGCCAAGGCCGACTTACCTAGTTGTCGTTAAAATCTCCCAAATTCGCTGTATCACTTATAGTGGTAATGCTGACCTTAACGCTTCCCCCAATTTCACAGGGTATCCTCATGATGCCCCATTGTATCGCTGGTTTGAGAATATTAATGAGGAAGAGAAGGGGGTTTACCCTGTGCACAATGTGAGTGTTGTTGATTATAGTAATGATCCAATTTGTAAATACACTGAGGATGTCCTTGAGTATCTTGACATGTTAAGAGAATATACGGGTGAAGGTGGGGGTTAATAAAACCACCCATTGTAGCAGAAGCAACCAGAGGATTTGTCGAAGTCCAGCTATGTTGTAGATCTTGGTGTCCATGTCCAGCTATTATCATCAAAGATCTAATAAAGGAGACTTGTCATGTTTGTCAAGAAGAGTTTAAAGAGGAGAATGACGTGATTAGAACTTGTTGTAAGCACGTCTTTCATACGAGGTGTTAAAGATACTTTCAAGACCTTAATTCTATTTCAAGGCTTATTCTATTTTTTGTTAGTAGCACCATTATCTCGGTCTTAATCAATAGGGAGAGAATTGTCTTCAATGGATCCCCGTCTTCTCCTCATATTGGGCAATAGATTTCCATCTTCTCCTCATATTAATCCTTTGCATGAAAGAACTCTCTAGATGCATTGAAAGTCGACCTTAACAAGATTTGATTTCCAACCAAAATCAGCAACGCAAGTTCCAAAATCTCCAACTTTTTCTTTGTTGATGATCTGACTTCTTTGCTAAAGCTAATTGAAAAATTACAACACCATCTTAGAAACCTTTAACTAGATCAACAATGTTTTTGACTAAAAAAAGAATGTAAGAAAATGAAATGATAAGAGATTTTGTTCAATATTTACATATTAGTACGATTTTCATTGAATGTAGGATCTTGCGGATTATGAATCTAATCTAAATAAAATAGGATCAAACTTATAGAAAATGTGGTGAAGTTTAAAATTTATATGAAACAATTTCTTTTTCATAAACTCAGAATCGTATCATATCATATTATACTAGCACGATCTTTCTTGTTATTACGATTTTACAATAAGAGACTATGATACGTCCTAGTATCAATGAGTTCTTTAAAATTTGTCACAATTTCATAAAATATGCAATTTTAGTAAGTGAGAAATATTGAAATCATTAAAAAAGAAAAAATAAATGTTGAATATTAAGATAAATGATAATAAAAAATAAAAATATTAAGAGGATTACATCTTTATTTATAGGATTACATTGAGGAATACTAAGAGGTGTCATAAACATGACATTAAAACTTGAGAATAAAGGCATTACTATTCATAAAGAAGGAAATTAAATTAGGAGTTATGGCATCCATCTATAACTATAGTTTGGATAATTATATTTTATAACTATAGTTATAACAGTATTTGTATAATTCACGCAATGTTTGTATAAGTTTGTCTAATTTGCTATACATTCTCAAAGTGCTGCAAAATCCCAAATTATAGGACCCAAAAACTGTAACCACTTAACTCCTAAAACAATATCAAATCCGCCCAAGGAATAACATAATCATTTAAAGTAAAGCTATGCTCACCAACAGAAATTGTTACCCTTGTGCAGACCCCAAGCATGGAACCTTCTCTCCATTAGCAATGGAGATTCTAATATTATGCAAGGAGAAAATATCAGGGAGTAATTGATTAGCAGCAGAACTTATAAAATTGTGGGTATTTCTAGAATCAGTAAGGATATTAGTCTACGTAGATGAGCCAACTAGACCAGTAGCAGACTTTGCTGAGTTTACTCTGCTGCCATGACTTATCCGTGACTGTTGTGCATGCGAATGTTACAGACTTTTGCAGTTGTTGTGGTTGCTCTAAAGCCCTGGCTACACTCACAGCCATCTATAAATCAGGTGGTTTGAGCAACGGCACATCCAATTTGATTGAATCATCCAACCTTGCCATGAATATTCCCATTGCAGTATTCTAGAATAAACTCATCAGCCTATCCAACTCTTTTTTTGAAACTGACCATAAATTTCAACTGTACCAGTTTGCCCAAACATGACCAATCACTCCCTGGATTGCTACGTTAAGGAAGTCCAAATTGCTGAAAACAACATTTCTGAAAGTCTTCCCAACTCATTGGGTCCTTCGCTCGTTTAAGTTGATAATACCATAATTGTGCTTCTCCCAACATGTGAAAACCAACGACTCCAACCTTTTCCGTTTCTGTTGTATGTTAATTTTCAAAGGAGTTGGTCACAATGATGTGCCCAAATTAATGGGTCATTGGTGTCATCATAAATAGGAAAATTCAGTCTTGCATACCTTGGTATTGTTGAATTAGAATTACCACTAGTTTGATGATTTTGATCAGCCAGTTGAATAGGCTAGGCAGTGTATTAGCTCTAGTAGGAGTAGTTGATCTACTTGTTGTCAGGGCGCTACTCGAGTCAGTTCCGTGGATTGATGATTCTGTGGAGCCAATTCCCAAGCCAGAAAATTGTGCTTGAATGGGCTTAGACACTTCTTCTGCTGAGATGTTCCATCGCCGCAAGTTTAGAATCCATTACTGTTTATGTAATTTCAAGTTCTTCTGGAATCTAGAATTGATCTCATTTCCCATTGTGTCGGGCTCCGATACCAAATTATCAGGATTATTCGAGAAGGATCGAGTCAAATGACGATGAAAAAGAAAATCATAATCAATTGTTTTTTTATCTTCCCCTCCCTTTGTTCGTATTTCTAGATCGACCTATTTTGTTCATATTTCTAATTCGACCTATTTTGTATATAAATTTAGCTCGTCAAAGAGAAGCAGAAACCTTAAAAGTTCAATGGAAGAGAAAACCCTGACCTCTTGTTTTTGGTTGAAATTCTACATACTTTTTGTTCCTCAAATCCCCCTTTCATAGGAGTCTTATTACAACAGGAGGAAGTCCAATCCTTAATAAACTAGGAAACATAAATCTCATTCTAGACTAATAACAATAATAACATAAATCCTATGCTAGGATAATAAGAAACTACGAACAATAAACTTAAATTCTTCCTATTCTAGAATAATAAGAAACTAGTAACAAGATAATTAAATTCTAAATTTAATTGGCTTCCTGTTGCACGTAAGTCTTGCCTACGACTGTGTCCACGAGAACATATTCAAACATTAGCCTCCAACATGTTACGTTTGCGCTTACAACTTCGATGGTCCAAAAGGGGTGAATAATGCAAAGGATAGACAGCTCGACAAGTTGGGCAAGTGTTGTTCTCGGATAGCCATGGGAGGAGACACCTTGTATGAAACAAATGCGAACAACAAGTTGTAATCGCTTCATTCTCGCCTTTAAACTCTTCTTGACAAACAGGGCAAATCTCATTCATTAGATCTTTGAAGCTAATAACTGGACTTGAACACCAAGATTTATAACATGGTTGTACTTCAACAAATCCTCTAGCTACATCTGTCACAATGGGTGGTTTCATTGGACAAGCCCCACCTTCACCTGTATATTTCCTTAACATATCAAGATACTCAAGGACATCCTCAGCGTATTCACCAAATGGATCATTCCTATCATCAACAACACTCATATTTCGAAGAGTGACAACCTCTTCCTCTTTGTCATTCTCAAACCGGCGATACAATGGGGCATCTGGAGGATACCCTGTGAAATTGGGGGGAGCGCTAAGATCAACTTCATCAATTAGATTGACACAGCGAGCCTGGGAGATTTCAACGACGACTACGTAAGTTGGCCTTGGTAGTGGCAGTGAAGCTTGAGAATCTTGAAACTCAGTGAAAAGGCGAAACGAGATGTCGTTCCCTAACTGTTCAATAGTTTGCGGCAAAAACTGAAGAGTAGCACAAACAAGCAACGAACCCAATGATGCTTCTCTGTTCCGTAGCTTCGACAGATCAAAAGGGATCACAGTAGAGCACTTCTTCTCCTCCAATGTGTAGCGACTGTACTCATAGTTATAGCAACCACATTCACAAGGCTGAAACATCAAGAACGTACTTTTGATTATGAACAAGCATAAGCCTTCCGACTGTGAAATCTGGTTCCTTGCTAGCTTTTCGTTCCATAAGAAAAGTCGAAGTGACTTGCATTCAGCGGCTTCAATGATTCGTTCCATTGGAAATTGTTAATTTTGCTCAGAATGCAGAGGTAAGCTCTACCAGCAAAATATTTATAAAGTGTTTAACTTGATGAATTTTCCTAAAAAGTTACTTGTATATTACACGTACGCACAACCAAGGTAATCCTAAAGTTGTATTTATCCAAAATTCGTAAGCAAAATATTTATAAAGCGTTTAACTTGATGAATTTTCCTAAAACGTTACTTGTATATTACACATACGCACAACCAAGGTAATCCTAAAGTTGTTCTAATCCAAAAACCGTAAGCAAAATATTTATAAAGAGTTTAACTTGATGAATTTTCCTAAAAAGTTACTTGTATATTACACGTACGCACAACTGAGGTAATCCTAAAGTTGTTCTAATCCAAGTTCCGTAAAAAAGGATTAACTTGTCCCATGCCAACTTGGATGGTCCATCATATACTCCCAGCTGACCACTTTATTTGTCACATTATTTATTTACATGTTACTTAATAAATTATGTGTCTTAATGGTCATATCCTTATTTATTATTTTTAATTACTTCAAAAGTTAATCTCACTTCAATAGAATACAAAAAAAGAGAGTTAATCTAAGTAATCTCAATATTATAATGTGTATATGTTCTTCAATTATGTTTCCTATGCTAATTAGTCGTTGTTTATAACTTTCAAAAATAATTATTATTAAGGGCAAAAGGAAAAGAATGTAATCAATCATATCTTAGCTTTCTAAAATGACAACCATATATGTTGGACCATAAATATTTAAGGCACACTTAGCCATGTGAGATGAAATCATGATTTGAAATTATGATATAAAATCATATCATGAGATAAAGTTGAGTATCAAATACTTGATAAGACAATTAGCATTCTCTTTTTCTTGAGATAAATTATTAATTTGAAGAATGAAATGTATAGTGTAAGCAAGAGGCAAAATCTGAACAGCAATCTCCTTCTATTGATTGATTGGGAAAATGTTTAACTGTTGCCCTCATATAAGCAGACGTTGATGCCCCTTCTATGAGAAAAGATCAATGGTTGAATGCTTGAATCTGTTGTTAAAAGATAAGACATTTACCAGATAAAATCATACCTCCCCCCGTCCCAATTTAAGTGTCTTAGTTTGACTGGACATTGAGTTTAAGAAATCTTTTAATTTTTTTTAAAAACTAGTGTTCTTCAAATTTCAATTATAATTTCAATCTTCCAGGTATGTAAGGCTATTTAAAGTATTGGATTGAGTCCATCCACATGTAACGACCTTCAAGTTAGGAGCTTAGAAAGTGCAGAAAAATTGGGCTGGAAATGCCCAAGGTCAGTCCGTGGTTTAGATCACGAGCTATAGACCAAGCTCATGGATGGGAACCCTAGAATGTTGAAAAAGTTTCAAAGTGTAAAGTGATTCACGAAGTCGTTCACCGCCCGTGGATATGAACACGAACCGTAGACAGGGTCGTAGGTGTGAGTTCCAGACACGAAGGAAAGTTGGAATTTCTTGAAGGAGAACCGTGATTAACAGGACAAACCATAGACCCATGCATGACCCGAAATCAGCCTTTGTAGATAGGAGACCAAAAAAGTGAAAATTTTGCTTAAGTGTGAAAGGACTCCATTAGGCTATCCACGGCCCGTGGATCAAAGTACGGCCCGTGGATAGGGGTTTCATGGTTGGTGGTTGGTAACCAGTTTCTGAAGATTGGAAAAGGAGAACAAGACGACGAGAACCACGGCTCATGGTTCAATCCACAACCCGTAATTGGGGTCTCATGGATAGTGTCCGACAGTTTTAATAAAGGGCAATTTTGTCCTTTCCGTCAATTCTAAACCTAAACTACGTCGCTTTGGTGACTCTTTAAGCCCTAATCAGACCATAAAGCCCTAGATTCCCATTCATATACTTCATTCTTCCACTTTCAAAAAATTCCGAAGGCATTCATCTTCTCCAAAGGAAAGGCAAGGAAGGCTAGGGTTTCAAGGGTCTCTTCCATAACAGCAAGTTCCTTCTTCATAGGCTTATCCAAGGTAAGTGAGTTCATTTGTGGGTCTCCTTTCACCCACAAAGTCCCACATTCAAGCTTTTACCTTTTATTTAAGTTCCCTAAATATCACCATGCATGCTAATGATGATTTCATGATGTTTTAAGTTACTACATGTCTTCAATATTACCATATGATACTTTACTAAGTATTTTCATGTGTTTTAAGTTGACCCCAAAGATGTAAGTTTGAATGATGAAGTGTGGGTTGTTTTGCATGTTTTGAATAAACATGATTTTCCCATGTTCATGCATATCTCATATGATTTATGAATTTTCCAACCTATGATTAAGCCCACTAAGTTTCAAGTCAAGCTTTGCATGATTTATGATAACGACTAGGGCATAAAAGAAAGATTTTAAAGTGATGACTTGTCAAGGACATAAGCATGTTGACAATGCCCTAAATGATGGTTATGATGGTCCCCAAGATGAAAGGTCAATTCTCACTTGGTGGTTCCTTAAGTTTCGAGCTACTCTTGAACTTGCTACTTATGATTCTAAGTGTCCTAATTTGACTAAGCCTATGTTTTAAAGATTCCATAGGATGACTTAGCACCGAATAAGGCATTGAGGTAGGATTTGGTAAGCGAACCCTAGAAGCAACCCTTTGTCCCATTAACTATATGCTACCATAGGAGCACTTGTAGGATAGGCTAGTGGATCCACGTAGGTCATTTATGATATATGATGATGCATGCAAAGTGATGGAGTTCCACCCGGCAAGTAGTCTCCTTGTGCCAACGTAAGGGGTTATGTTGAATTTCATGTAATAACTCACATGGTCTTATGTCGGTTATGATCTATTCCCATAATGTCTATAATCCATGTTTTTGTTCCATCACATGTGTTAAACAACAACATACCCTATGGAATCCCACAAGTGGGATCTGGGAAGGGTAGAAATGCACGCAGACCATACCACTACCTCATAGAGATAGAGAGGCTCTTTCCGGAAAACCCTCGTCTAAAAAATCAAGCCTCAAGCAGAAGATACTGAATATAAAAAAGAAAAAGAAAAGAAGAGAAGAAAAATGATTAATCATGAAAAGCAAATGATAATATGTAAATACGTTAAAAGTAACAAATATAAGACGGATAACGACACTACAAGATATAAATACATGACTAATCCTACTCCTATCACACGACCAGACATCAACCTACCCCTACTATCCTATCATCATTCTACCCTAATATGCGACCTCCATTCCTTCTTATCTAAGATTATGTCCTCGGTGAGATGAAGTTTTGTCATATCTTGTCTAATCACCTCCCTCTAATACTTCTTTGGTCTACCTATACCCCTCCATGTAACCCCTAACTCTAACCTCACGCACCTTCTAACAAGAGCATCCGTACTCCTTGTTTGTACATGTCCAAATCATCGCAGTCTCACTTCCATCACATGTGTTGAGTTTATATATTATTCTTGCTCATATTGAACAGTATTCCTTGTGCATGGTTAAGCTCGTGTTATTGTCACCTTTACCGTTCCATGCATGTGAGTCTTTATACAATTTCATGTTTGCATTGCATCTCACATACTTAAAACATTCCAAAAGTACTAACGCATATTTTGCCTACATTAGGGACAGGTGCTCCTCCCCGACTCATGGCTAGTTCTCCCGATGTTCAAGACTAGTTTTATTGTGGTGATCCCTTAGTTTGGGACTCCACCAATTTCCTTTTCTAACTATGTATTTAGGACTTGATGTATATGTCGTTTTTTGGAGGCTTTTACTTTATATGTTGTTAAAGTTCGAAATCTATTCTATTTGATGGAAACTAACCGTTTACCGGTTCCGTTTATCCGTGGTCTAGTTGGTATCTTTATGGACACTATGTATATGTTTAAATGTTGTCTTTATTCAAATGGTATCCCTAGACCCTACCCCACTTATTTTCGCAATTTATGAGATTTTTGCCTATGAATGCTTGATATGTTAAGATGACTTGGGTGAGGTGTCTATAGGTGTCTCATCTGTCGTGTAACGACTAGGCCCTAGGTCGGGTCATTACATTATTGATACAAGAAAAACTTCATCGATTTAACTAAATAATTTTTCATATTTGAGTGTCATTCGATATATTTACTCAAAATCATACGCATATATATACTTCCTTGGGACCACTTTACTTGTCATCTTTACTATGTAGGCGTTTGGACATGCGATTTCATCTTGTGATTTGAAATCATGAAGTGAAATCAACATTTGGACATGCAATTTTATTTGAAATCATGAGAGAAAATTCCAGGTTCTCCAAAAAGCTTGATTTGAGGATTTTATATCATAATTTCACATTTTTCAGATACAAAAATTGACCCACAAGTTTATATTTTGTTAAAAAAAACCACCATGATTTTAAATTGTCCATTCATGTATTTCATCTATAAGCGAAATTAATAGTAGATATTTATTACAACTACAAATCTTTAAATCATTTATATCGAATATAACCATTACTTCCACCAACCAAATTTATAGTTGATATTATTACTCTTACCAACCTCTTAAGCCATTTATTATCAGATATAACAATTCCTCTCTCCAACAAAATTTATAACTAATATTGTTACTCGCACCAACCTTTAAACCATTCATATTGTGAAATATATGTTCAACGTGAGGAGTTTGTCTATACTATGTGGGAAGATTATATTAAAGAGTAGTACACTACAACTCATGCTTAGTTTTACTTTTTTATTGAACTAAAGTTTGATCGATAAATGTAGTATTCTTTTAGAATAGTTTTGTGATAGTATATGATACATTTGCTTATTTGGTAAGATTGTATAAACAATTTGGGCAACTTTGATAGTTTTCACAAATTTAGGGGGTTTTATGTTTATGAATAAAAATACAACTTAAATATCCAAATTATGTATCCAATCAAAACTTCAAATCATGATTTCATCTCACATGTATATATAGTCCAAAATAATTGTCAACTTAGTAAGCATATATATAATTGAGTATGCTCTTCTATTTTTCCCTTAGTAATAATTAGTTTTGAAAGTAATAAACATCAACTAAATAGCACAAAAAAACATAAGTGAAGAACATATACATGTACATATACAACAACAACATACCCAGTGGAATCCCACAAGTGGGGTATGGGGAGGGTAAAATGTACGCAAACCTTACCACTATATCGTAGACATAGAGAGGTAGAACATATACATATAATCCAATATTATAATTACTTAGATTAACTCATTTTTATTTATGAAGAGAGCTTAATATTTCAAATAATTTTTAAAAAAATAAGGCTATGACAATCAAAACACATAATTTCTTAAGTAACGTATAATTGAAAAATGTGACAATAAAGTGGTCAATAGGGATTAAATGATGGTCCATCCAAGTTGGCATGGAGAAAAATCCTTTTCTGTGGAACTTGGATTAGAACAATTTTAGGATTACCTTGACTCTGTGACGTGTAATATATGTGTAACTTTTTAGGTAAGTTCATCAAGTGTTTTATAAATATTTTGCCATTAGAACCTACCTTGGCATTCTGATAGGCAAAATCAACAAATTTCAATGGAGTGAATCAGTGAAACCGCCGATTGCAAGTCGGTTCGCCTTTTCTTATGGAACAAAAAGCTAGCAACGAACCAGATTTCACAGTCCGAAGGTTTATGCTTGTTCATAATCAAAAGTTCATTCATGATTTTTCAACCTTGTGAATGTGGTTGTTATAAATACAAGTAAAGTCGCTATACATTGGAGGAGAAGAAGTGTTCTACTGTCATCCCTTTTGATCTGTCGAAGCTACAGAACAAAGAAGCGTCATTGAGTTTCTTGTTTGTTTCTGATACTCTTCAGTTTCTGCCGCAAACTATCTCACAGTTGGGGAATGACATCTCGTTTCGCCTTTTCATTGAGTTTCAAGATTCTCAAGCTTTACTGTCATTGTCAGGGCCGACTTCGTAGTTGTCGTTGAAATCTCCCAAATTCGTTATATCACTTTTAGTAGTAATGATCACCCTAACGCTTCCCCTAATTTCACTGGGTATCCTCATGATGCCCCATTGTATCGCTGGTTTGAGAATATTAATGAGGAAGAGGAGGGGTTTTCCCTGTGCACAATGTGAGTGTTGTTGATTATAGTAATGATCCAATTTACCAATTTGTAAATACACTGAGGATGATGTCCTTGAGTATCTTGACATGTTAAGGGAATATACGGGTGAAGGTGGGGGTTGTCTAATAAAACCACCCATTACAGCGGATGCAGCCAGAGGATTTGTCGAAGTCCAGCTATGTTATAGATCTTGGTGTTCAAGTCTAGCTATTATCATCAAAGATCTAATGAATGAGACTTACCATGTTTGTCAAGAAGAGTTTAAAGAGGAGAATGAAGTGATTAGAACTTGTTGTAAGCACGTCTTTCATACGAGGTGTCTAGTGCCATGGCTATCCAAGAAAAACACATGCCCAATTTGTCGTGTTGTCTATCCTTTGCATTATTCGTCAATTTTGGACTGTCAACGTAGAAGGCGCAAAAATAACATGTATGAGGATATTGTTTGAAATATGTTGTGGTGGACGCATTTGTGGACAAGACTTACATGAGACAGGAAGCCAATTAAATTAAGCATTTAATTATATTAGTAGTAGTTCTCTTATTATTTTAGAATATGCTTTATGTTAGCTATCGTTATTAGTCTAGAATAGGATTTATGTTTCCTAGTTTAGTAAGGATTAGACTTCCTATTGTTGTAATAAAGCTCATGTTTAAAGGGAGATTTGAGGAATAAGAACTACGTCGAATTTCAGCCAAAAATAAGAGATGATAGTTCTCTTCCATTGCACTCTTAAGGTTTCAATTTCCCTTTGAGCTGAATTAATATACAAAATAGATCGATTTAAAAATAAGAACAAAGGGTGGGAAAATCAAAGGCAATTGATTTTGATTCTTTTGTTCATTATCATGTGACTCAATTTTTCTCTAATAATCCTAAGCATTTGGTATCAGAGCCTGACACAATGGGCGATGAGATAAATTCTAGATTCCAGGAAGAACATGCTATTACAAAAACACTAATAGACTGTAAACTTGTAGCGATTGAACAATGCCTTAGTGAAAGAATTGTTCAAGTCATTCAAGAAAAAATTTCTGGTTTGGGAATTGGCTCAATAAAACCATGATGGAACTTAGTTGAGTGGCACCCCGACGAAATGCAACAACTCTGCTACTAGAGGCAATAGTGGCCTATTCAACGAATTGATCAAAATCATCAAACTAGTGGTAATTCTCATTCGACAACACCAAGGTATGCAACGATGGATTTCCTACTTATGATGGCACCAACGACCTATTAATTTGGGATATCATTGTGAACAATTTTTTGAAAATCAAAATATAACGGAAGCAGAAAAGGTTGGAGTGGTTGGCTTTCACATATTGGAAGAAGCACAATTATGGTATTATCAACTTAAATAAGTGAAGGCCCCAATGAGTTGGGAAGACTTTGAGAAATGTTTATTTCAGTGATTTGGATCTCTTGAAAGTAACAACCCAGTGGGTAATTGGTCATGTTTTGGCAAATTAAATTTATATTAGTTTCAAGAAAAATTGGCTAGGACGGCTGAGTTTATTCCAGAAAACATGCAACGGGAATATTTATGGCAAGGTTGAATGATTCCATCAAATTGGATTTGTCGTTGCACAAACCAAATGACTTATCGACGGCTATGACTGTAGCCAGGGCATTAGAGCAAAAACAACTGCAAAGAGTCAGTAACATTCGCATGCGCAACAGTCACAGACAAGTCATGACAACACATTAAACTCAGCATATTAATAATTCATGTGTCACATCTACTTCATGGATTTTCAATGGTTATCAAATTACTAATTTATGGGGTTGATATTATGGTTATGATCTCCTAATCTCTAACCGTCTACCCTAGTTAACTAACTAACTACATCATTGAGTGGGGATAGATACAAGCAACTCGTGAGCATTAATTTTCATCCTGTTTTGTAGCCAAGCATGGTTCTAGGTATATCCCCATCCTAGACATAAATCAATTCATGCAAGAAAAGATCATGCTCCTTGCTTTCTCCGTTTTTATCTCTCTATTCCCCTCCGAAATTCAAGAGTAGACAATATATTTAGTTCAATGGTGGCCAAACATCAAAATACTAATTCTAGATCATAAGAATAATTTACACGATAACCTACTTCATCCACAAAATCTATGTTCAACACTCATTCATAGCTACAGCCCCAGAATGATGGCGCTTAGCAACTCGTGCTAATCAAAAGCACAAACTAAATTGTTTCATACAATTCAATGTTTAAGAAAAGGTAAAAGAGAAGAAACCTAAGGGAAAATCAATTCTTTGCTCTTCTCCGCGAAAAAGATGTAACCCTAAAAAAGAAATCTAAGGTTCTATGATAGAGTTTGGGAATTTAATTCCTTTTACCAAGTAGGATTAGGACTTCTTTAAAAATCTCGCCAAGGCTTCCGTGGGACGGTGCGCCAATAGTGTGTCGGCAACGGTACCTTAGGAGCTTGACTTTGGCGTAGCGCGTCGTGTCAATAGTCCACCAGCACTGATGGAGCAGCACGCCAAGAGTGCATCAACCTGTGCTTGTTTGAAGTTTAGGGTTAAGGTAACATGCCAACATTGCACCCCAACCCAAATTTTTCTCGACTCCTTTGCAAGCTCCTTTGAGTTGCATCCAAGCCTTTCTCCTTTGCTCTCACTTTCTCGTGCTCATTTCCGTTTCAAAATTCCTACTGTCACTAATCACATGTTTTATTGCAATATCACTCGAAGCATAACATCATGAACGGAGAATATTCTTAAACAATTATTCTATATTATTGATCTTATTTTATTTAGATTTGATTCATAATCTACAAAATCCCAGATTCAATGAATTGTACTAACATGCAAATATCCAACAAAATCTCTTATTATTTCATTTCCTTACATTATTTTTTTTAGTCAAAAGCATTATTGATACTAGTTGAATATCTCTAAGATGTTGTAGTTTTACAATTAGCTTTAGCAATGAGGGTTGGATCATCAACAAAAAAAGAGAGAAATTTGGGGACATAGCTCATTTTAATCAAAAATCAAATCTTATTAAGGTCAACTTTCAATAAATCCAGAGAGAGAATTAATATGAGGAGAAGACGGGGATCCATCACTCAATATGAAGAGAAGACGGGGATCCATGGAAGACAATTCTCTCCCTATTGACTAAGATTGAGATAGAGCTTCAGCTAACACAAAAATGGAATAAGTCTTGGAATAGAATTACGGTTTTGAAAGTATCTCCGACAAAAGGACCATTCAATTCTATCAAAATCCTTCTTAAGATACATTATGGGAATCATGTTAGCACTTTCCTCACTAATATTTTTTAAATGGGAAATATACTCTTCAATAATAATAATAATATCATAATCAGTTGTTCTTTTAATCAATGATATTGCCAAATTACACCTCCCTTAAGAAGTATAAAGCGATTGTCATTCAAATATAAAATTGAACCAAGGTTAGGATCGAACTCTCGAGGAATATGATTCAGACTTAGCTTAATTATGTGTACTTCTACTTTTAGCCAAATTATTTTCAGAAGGGGATTTTATGTAAAGAAAAAACTACAAATTGACTAATGAAAACTAACACCTTATTAACTGCAAGTGTTTAAATCAATAGACGAAACTAGGGTATTGTGATCCTCATGAATTCACAACTTAGACGATCTTATAGTGGTAACCTTATCTAGTGTGTCACGCAAGATCAATGTTGGGTATCGTCTAAATAGTTGGTCCCTAAATTGATGAATCTCACTTCCTGACTTGATTCGTCCACAATTGTAACAGTAGAAGCCCTTATTATTGATCCCAAATGTTAGTGAGGCCCCAAGTGGGAACAATCAAGCTAATTAGATAATGGGATTAGTCGATTGAATCTCCGTTTTATTTTTTTCTTATTCATTATCC
>JBCEWC010010615.1:0-17467 GCA_038996855.1 Solanum aculeatissimum
TCCAACTCCTTGTTTTTGGCCCCCAAAGGCAAACCCAAGTACTTTGTAGGCAGAGAGGCTATCTGGCATCCCAGATTTTTGGATCCTTAACATGATTCTTACCATTAACATTGCCTTGGAGTAGTTGAATTCAGCTGAAGAGCGACAGAAGTACACTCCCAGCCTCGCTCTCTCCTCTCCCCTTTTGTCAGCATCCAAAATCCCTAAAATTACTTTTTGTCCAATCACTCAATTCTTATATTCTCCTACTTGTTTTAGGTGTTCTCACATTAAAAAATTTACAGACTAAACGAAATAATAGAGAACTGAGGCAGCCTGTGTTCAATAAAAAGCAGGCACAAATCTCAAGCACCAATTTTCAACCATTGAAAAGATGGGGATTCTTTTTATTGACAACAGAGAAATCTCTAAGGGACGATGGTGCTAGAAACTTGGTAGATAATGAGACTGACCCTCTAAGCTTCTCCAATTAAATACCAGGCTTTTGCCTGTGGCAGGGTTTGCCCCTGTGGCATAAACCTAACCCACACATCACGTGCTATCTCTTAACACTAGAAAAAATCCCTAGGGAAGATGATGGGTTTGTTTGAGAGTTTGAATGGTCCACTTGCTCTAAATTAATCATTTTCAAGTACAAATGGGGAAAGGGGACATAGAGATGGAGAAAAAGTACAGAGAGGCAATGAACAGCTAGCCTTGATGTCGCAGCCCTATATACCTTTGAAGCAATGACAAAAGAAGCAACCATATCTTCTTCAGCAATAAAAGAGAGTTCAAGGTTGAACATGATTGTGAATGTTTCAAACTCAATGAGGCATATAAGGACCAATATTACATGAACTCTTCACAAAGTGTTGGGTATTATCTACTTGAGGTGTCAGATCTGTTCAAGCACCAAAATTTAGCAGTTACTGTAAATGAAATATTATCAGAGGTGTACATCTGGATTTGAAGAATTACTTGGAAGTGTTCATCTAAGACATTAGCTACTCAGGGTACCACAAAAATGTCTCAGTTTACAGTTACAATAAATGTTGTTATTTTACATAAATCTACTCAACCAATAGTAAGTAGCAGCATAGCACCGTAGTAGACAAGATTGTCATTCCTTTCTCAAACTATTAAGTGAATAAGCTTGTTATCCAGAAAAGGGAGAAAAATGAAAAAGGCGACCCTGACTTAAATTATTTCTTGTAGGGCCTCCTACTAAATCCATGACCAGATAATCCATTTGTAGTCAAAGAAGAAGACATCTGCTACAAATCCCATACTGCTACGGCAGCCATTTGGTGCCAACACCGAATCGATTAGAGGGGAAGGGGAAATGGAGAATGCATGTAAGATAGATAAGGGTTATTTCCTAATTTGAGGTGAATCATAATGAATTTGACTGCTTAAGACTTCTACCTCAACTTGCACTTGTACCCTTATGAAATAGATCAAGAACAAACTCTAACCATAAGAAGCCAACAAGGATAATAACCAAGGAGAACTTACATCGCATACGGAACATGTTACTAGAGAAGTTTCCAATTGTTTCAAGAGATTCTCCACCATTTCCTTTGGCAGCTTCTTTGCCATCTCTGATGAAGCTCTTCCAACAGAATTATAACTCTCCCTTTTGACAAGTTTTGGGTGGTCACAAGCCTGCCGAAGTCGCAGAAGCATCAATAAGATGTTCGCATAGTTTTGCTTCACAGTTCCAGCTGCAGCATATGCCTGCAAGATGAAGATCTTATCTTAATCAAAGAGACACAACTAGAGCTAGTGAAATCAGCTAAACAACAAAACATCAGAAGACTAGAAGAAATCTCAACCTACTCTGGAGGTGAAATTTTACCAAATTGCTTCAAAACACGGAAAGGACGAAAAGTTTCAACTTGAAAATGGAGTTTTATCTATGTAATAGGATTCTGAAATACAAAGTAACGGCAATGTACTAAACTTATCATGAGGGTGAGAAAAGGATTCTTTCCTGTCACATTTCCATAACCAGATGGCATCACTTCATATTCCCATATTCTGTTAGATGTCTTCTTTCTTTCTTTTACTGAGCCCCCAGATATGTAGAGCATAACATTTTGACAAGATTGAACCAAATAAATGGGACCCAAAATCCCCCAATATGTGTTGGACACAAACATAATGAAGAATACAATTATGCTAATGTACATCTTTTGCCATTTAATCATCAAAGTATATAATAGACTCGACAAAGAGCATATTCACATGTCTAATATCCAATTGCAATAAAATATGGTAGTCTGTTATCATTCCATTCTTTTTCTGTTTTCTCCCAAGAATGATTTGTGTGAGGGGAAATGGTGATAACCCCATATACAATAGGGAAAGGAAAAGAGGGCCCAAAAAACATATGGAAAATGGCTCACAAATACCCTTCGTCCATCTTTTGATCTAAAAATACCCCCAAACCTATTTTTGGGGTCAAGAATACCCCTCAAACTAACACCCTAAACCTGATGACTTTGTGATTGGCCACATATATTACTTAATTTAACAATTAAAGCCATCCCACTTCTTAAACCAACACACACACTCCATATTATCCAGCTTCTCAAGCTTAATTCCTTCAGCTTTAAGATGGGAGAATTCCATGGAACAGCACAAACTTGGTGAAATTTTCATGCCCCTACAAAATTTTTCAGAAGACTGACTTTTTAAATAGATTTGGTCATGAACTAAGTTGCTCAGAAAACTGACTTTTTAAAAAGATTTGATCATGAACTAAGTTGCTTGGACCCGGGTGCAGGTGTCCAATACGGGTGTGAATCTAGAGGTCAGATCCTTCATGATCTAATTTTTAAGATTCGGGGATATGGATCCATGTATGGGTACAGGTGTGGGGATTTGCCAACAAATAATTATAATATCTAAAAATAGAATGATAAAACCAAAATTATAAGATATAGGAAAATCCCGGAAGGAATTAAAGGAAAAGGTGTGACAGAGAAATTTATATATAAAAAGTATTTCATTTTCTTCAATTTCACCTTAGCTTATGGATTGATTATAGAAATTATTAAAATTGTCCATACTTGTCTATTGACTTTGGTCAAAGTACCCAAAACCGGTTGACCAAATAGGACACGGATCCCACACCCATGTTGTGTCGACAGGGGTGCGGCACCAAAAGTGAAGAGTCTGAGCAAGCTCAGATCATGAAACTTCTCCAGATGATGCCAACGTATTCAAAACATCGAGTAGGATTTGAAAGAAAAAGACATACATTTCTAAAGATATTGTCACTGAAAGTGGAAGCACTCTCTGTCTAGAGGTTGAGACCTTAACTTAGGCATCATGATCAAGGGCAAAGTGAAAATGAGAAAGAACAGGTCGAAGTTTTAAGAATGGTCAGGGGTTATGCATTAAAAAAGTGGGTGGATTTGATTTTTAAAAAATAATATATGAGACGAATCATATAATAAGCCACGTGGCAATTTTAAATTGCAAAAAGCCATCAGGGTTAGGGTGTAAGTTTGATGTTATTCTTGAGCCAAAATATATTGGCGGTATTTATAGACCAAAAGGTGGATGGTTTTTTTTTTTTTAATAAAATGGATGGAGGGTATTTTTGGAGCTATTTTCCATACGTTGGGGGTATTTTTGACCCTTTTCCGTAGGTATAATGAAGAGTTATCTACTCTATCCATTTCAGATAGAACGCCATGTGTTTCACATTTCAGATGTAAATATGCTAGGGTTTCTGATTATAAGCTGCTGTCAACGAACTAATCAGTCAACTACGCCTTAGTCACAAACTAATTCAGGTTGACTACACATCTTCTATATACATTCTTTCTTTTCAGGCCTAATCCAGTCCATTACTAAGTAATATTTGTTGGAAAAATCAGCAGTTAACAAACGCAACAGTTTCTAAATTCACACTAGACATACAAATATAACTGTACTACAAACACTAAATTCCTGGCAAACAACATCAGCTACTATTGAATGGGAAAAAGAAAAGTGTCCAATATTACTAATACTTGCAGACTTCACAAAATTGAGCTTTCCTTAGAAACAATGTTACCAAAGGCGAGCTTAAGCCCCGAAGTGAGGCTCAAAACATGTTGAGCACTTTGTGTCGCTTAATGTGTGCTTGAGCGTCGTCATCAAGGTTCTAAGACATACTTTTCCTTGCCAATGAACCTCTTCTGAAGATAAAACACTAAACTATTGTCGTAATTATTTTTCAATTTCTTTGTTCATATATTTGACATTCATGCTTATAAGTTATTAGTCTTGGACTAAACATATACATTTGTATTTTTCTCCCTTAGCTCCTTTTTTCATTAAAGCCCTTGCTTTATTTGCACTTTGCACTTAAAGCCCTAACGGACCTTAGAGCTTTTTGCTTTTGATAACACTGCTTGGAAATGGGAGAAATAGTGTCATCCTCAATCACCAATTGTTACATGTGAAGCTTAAGAAGGTATGAATCAAAAATAGCAACCACAATTGTGATTAAGACCACCTATTGTAGGCATTCAGCAGTTTAATTACCCCCACTCTTTTATGCCCCAAAATCTGAACAAAACAATTAATTCTGTTCACACATGCCCAGTGCATATAGTATTGAAATTAGCAGTTTTTCCAAAAAGTATGTGATGGTCAGACAAAACATGCAGCACTTTCAACCTATAATGAGATGTAACTAGTTTTTCATGTTACAAATCAGGATATTGTACCAAACCACTTCTTTTTCCAGAAGCTCCCCTGGTTTTTATCAATTTGAATATGTTTTTAATTTTCATAGTAGAGCATTCTTACGTGTAGTTGGTTTTTACGTCTTAAGAGAAGAAACATACTATGAGAGGTGTAAGACATGCTAAAGAAACAAAAATGGAATCGGTTTCAAATGGTTAAAATCACACCTTATAGGATCCTGTTCATCAATCAAAAACTCAAATTGACAAACCACAACTTGAGAACTCAGCTCACATAGCACAACATGTGCTGCAAAAATATTCTGGAAGTTTGGTTGAACAGAGAACTCGAAGACTACAATTAGAACATAAACAGAAAAGATTTTCCCAGTTATTCAGACTTCTGTGATGCAAAGAATATTTATTTTAATTAACAATGTCAGGTTTTGACACATCTATAGGGTTAGAAGAGGTAGACAGTGAGGCACCTTAAATTGTGATCGTGATTCCGCTTCTAATTTGTTATAGAAAGCTCGTTCCTCAGCAGAGAAAGCAACCTTCTTCAACTGTATAGTTTTGGGTGGCAAGTTTATAATTGGCTCACCATCAATCACGGTACCTAAACCAGTAACATTCAGATAATGAGCTACACGAAAATTTCTGTTGAAGATCTAACTTGGAAGTAATTTAATGGACTTATAATGAACACATGAGAGTGAATTAGGCTATAGAAAAGTCAAAAGATTATATATTGATCAAAAGAATATAAACCCCATGGATACAGTAAAATAAAATGCGATCGAGTAAAAATGAATATAGAATTATAAATGAATATAGAAAGCTGCTACTGCATCAAGCTCACGCAATGATCCATAGAGTAAAACTTCAGTATGGAGACTATTTTGTGAAAAAAACAAGTTGCTGC
Source organism: Solanum aculeatissimum (assembly GCA_038996855.1). Classification (NCBI taxonomy): domain Eukaryota; kingdom Viridiplantae; phylum Streptophyta; class Magnoliopsida; order Solanales; family Solanaceae; genus Solanum; species Solanum aculeatissimum. The sequence goes on from JBCEWC010010615.1 coordinate 5,593, forward strand.
GGCAACCAGTGTCAAAAGGAAATGAATAAGGGGTAGTAAATTACTTCTGAAAATCCAGGCAGAAGCAAGACCCAAAAGGCTTAAACCCCATGATATTCTCATTTAGCAATTCCTTTTATAAAAATGCAATACATAAAGATGATAACAAGGAAGAGTCAATGGTTACCTTTTGTTCGCCGCAACATTATAGCCCTCAAAATTGCTTGAAGCTTCTTATACCCATTAATTGAGTTTATAGCAATCGGAAACTTAATTTGGCTGCAAAATGACTTATATTCAGCATAGGGATCATATCTCAGAAATCTGAAGTAGCTGAAAAGTTCATCAATGGCATTCTGTATTGGTGTTCCAGATAAGCACCACCTGCGTTTCGCTCTAAGGCTGCAGCATGCTCTAGCTACTTGTGTTCTATGATTCTTGATTGTCTGGGCTTCATCTAAAATCACCCTAAACCAACTGACTTTGGCAAGAGTACCACAATTAGGATCAAAGTCATCTGCATCAAATCCTTTTCTGCCCTTTTTTCCCCTCTTACTAAGAGATGGCTTTTTCCGCTTCTTATTTGAAGAGAAGTCAGAAGATATTCCGAATCTCTCTCCATTTTTTTGGTCCTCGTCATCCTCTTCAACTAAAGCTTGTTTAGGAACTTCATTTGTCACAATGGCATAAGTAGTCAGGACCACATCATATTTTGCCAGTTCCGCCGGTTTCTTAGTCCTACTACCTCCATGATAGATTAAAATAGATAGATGTGCCTCATCTGTTACTTTCTCGTCCAATTCTCGAGCCCATTGTCGAAGAACACTTGCTGGACACACTACCAATGTACCAGCTGCTGGCCTCCTACGTCTAAACCCCTTTATAGAAGTTCTTGCATCTGGAATCACCTCAACACCATCTATTTCTCCACACTGGTTTGTTTCCTGAGAAGCAGGAACAACATTTTCATCATCATCATCCAAATTCAAGGCTTCGGCTTTAATAGCATCCAGATCTTTTGCTTTAGACTTATCCTGAGCTGACCTCTGCATCTGTATGAGGGCAATCATTGAAATAGTCTTACCAAGCCCCTGCAATGTAACAGATTAAATATTAAACATGAAGAATACCAGCATAAGTCCAAGAATAAACTAAGCAGAATAAGGCCAGCGGCATTATATTTGACCTGATCATCAGCCAGAATACCACCCGAACAATGCACACTACCAGTTTCTTTTTGAAGCATCCACGCCAGAGCAATTCTCTTAAGGAGGAAAAAAGTAGTTAGAACACATACTATTGACAACAAAATAAAAGGATATTTAAAGTAGCACAAGTAGACCTGGTGTCTTAGGAGAGAAACTGACAAAAGACCTTCTGGCAGACGAGCTTCTACCTTGGGTTGGTTCAAATCCTGCCAGAAAAGAGCACAGTATGCTAAACTATAAGCTGAATGAAAATACAAGAGATGTAGCCTCTGGAGGCTCATAGTGCAACAATAATGACTATGCCTTAGTCCCAAACAGTTGTAGGCGCCAGTGGCGAATTTACACATGAAAAAGGTTATGTGAACCCATGATCATCCAACTAAACTCGATATATTATCTATATAATTCTTAAAATATATATCATTATCTGAAGGCACCAATGGTCAAAAGAGATTGAGTGATGCATTAATTGAAAGCTGGTCTTAACTCTTTCAGGACAAGGGATTGAATCCTACTTACGGCCATTTGTTTCTTTCCTAAAGTTTTTCTTCTAAAGCAGCCTTCCTTATAAAGTTGCATCCTTCATTTTAAAAAAAATCCAATGCAGAAAAGCAGCCAAAACACAAATCACACCATTCTTTCATTTCTTTATGCTAAAAAGCAAAAGCTCTTATTGTTATAGCTAATAGCTTAGAAGTTGGAACAATTTTTCTCCATCCCCATATCTATTCTCTAATCCCAATACATCCCAAAACAGAAAACTCCAAGCTAATAAGTCTTACCTCTTTATTGCTCTAAAACCTTAATCGCTAAAATCACCATCACAAGGGTCAAATCAACATCTCAGTCTTATCTTACAAACCAACGGTGCATCCAGCGCCTAGAAATCCTGGATTCGACTCTGATAGGCACTATATAAGCTCAACTCATATCATCATACCAAATAAAAAATAGAAGTGAAAAACTAAGATACATACGTACATACATACATGCTATTATATATACTAGATGGTAGGTGCCTGTGCCAGCATGGGCCCAATGACAACCAAAAATAAGCTCATTTGTCTTTGTATTCAAAAGTATAGTAAGTCGAGATGCATAAAATGCCGGAAACACAATTCTGACGTTTATTTACTATTATAAGAATGAATTATCTGCAAGAAACTTGACATCACATCAAGGAAACAAGAATAACACATAAATATAAAATGTAATCAATGTGTAAGTAATTTAAAGTTCATGTCATCGCCTATCATTTGTCTGTTGTCCTTGAATATTTCATAGGACAGAGAACACAACAATCGAGTTTACATTATAGTACTCAACTTGTTAAAACAAGGACAGTTTCTCATGACATTATATCCTAAGCGAATAAAGGTCAATAAGATAATCATAAGAATACAGAATATGAAACCAATCAACATTTATTTAATTTTAAAAAAAAAAACTGGTAATTTATATTCCTCAGCATTAAGGAATATGCTGGCCACCTCCAAAAATAGTAACAGAGAAGGAAGAGAAAAAAACAGCAATACTTACAAAGAACCTATGAAATCCACTGACTGGATTTCCTCTTCTATATTTTGTTCTTTACACCAAAAACCTAAGGAAGTAATTACTTTCCATTTAATCTTCTGTAAGAGAGCATTCTTTTCGATTCCTTTCCTTCCAAATATTCCACCAGATACAAACAGGTATCGTACTCCACCACTTCTTTTGACTCTTGCTGCCTCCCCTTCTAATCCAACAATTCAACAAGTCTGATGTGTGTTCTAGCATACACCAGTTTTGGCTAGCTAAATTGAAGAATAAAGCCCATACTTGTGTTGTTACTTTGCAATGCAAAATAAGTGTGTGTTGGTTTCCAGTGCCTCTGTACATAGTAAGCATCTAGAGGCTATGTTGATGCCTCTTTTCTGTAATGCTTCATGAGTCAAACATGCTCTCCTAGCTACTAATCAGACAGAACACTTCACTTTAGTGGGAGCCAAACTCTTCCAAACAACACTCCATGGCCCTGTCATCTTTCCTCCAGTTATGAATAGACCCCACTTATACAATCTATTGACACAGAATCTTCCATCTAGGTGTTGTCTCCATAATAGTCTGTCTATTTCCAAATTAGTGCCCGGAAAGCCTTCTATCATATTCAATAGTTCAATTACCTCTTCTATCTCCCAGTCATTTAACAACTTTCTAAATACCAAATTCCATCCTTGTTGAGATCACAACTCACTGATTTTGCTATCCGGATGCACATTGATAGCATAAAGTCCAACAAACTTTGGAGAGATCCTTGACCTTTCCAACCTTCTTTCCAAAATAAAACCTTATCTCCCCTCCCAACTTTAATTTTTGTATTAACTTATAGAGCCGGCCAAAAGCTTCTGATATTCCACCAAACTCCAACTCCATGAGTGGTTGTTACTTCACCTGAACACCATTGCCCTTGGTCGAATTTGTGTTGTATCACCTCTTTCCACAGTGCATGCTCCTCTTGACTGTACCTCCACAGCCACTTGCTTAGCAGACTTTTGTTCTGTAACTTGAGCTTCCTTACTCCCAAAACCCCATAATTCCTCCCTTGTTGAACTTCTGTGCATTTACTAAATTGAAACTTTTCTCAATTTTATTTCCTTGCCAAAGGAAATTCCTTCTCAAAGCATCTAGAATTTTAATCCCCTCACCAGGTATAGGGAAAAGGGACATCATATAAGTTGGTAGAGAATCTAGCACAAAGTTTATCAAAGTGACTTTACCTCCCAATGAAAGGTATTGAGACTTCCAAAGTGCCAACTTCCTCTCAGTTTTCTCAATAATTCCATCCCAAATAGCAATTGTTTTACGTTTTGCCCCCAATGGCATGCTTAGATAGACTATTGGTAGCTTCTCTACCTTGGACCTCAAGATGTTTGCTAGTGTTTATATATGTTGAACTTCTTTTATAGGAAAAATACTACTTTTTCTCGAGTTAACCTCAAGTCCAGAACAAGCTTCAAAAACTACCAGAATCACCCTTAAATAACACAATTGTTCCTGGTTTGCTTCACAAAACACTACTGTATCATCAGCATACAATGAATGTGTCAACTCCATATTCTCATTTGCCCTGTTTCTTATATTGAAGGCTCTGATCCAATTATTTTGCGAAGCTTTCCTCATTAAACTGTCCAAACCCTCCATAGCTATAATAAAAAGGCATGAAGATAGAGGATCCCCCTGTCTAAGTCCTCTTTCTGTTGGACAAAAACCTGGAGGTTCTCCATTAACAAGGATGGAGAACCTGGTGGTTTTAATACAGAAGTCTATCCAGCCAAGCCATCTATTTTCAAACCCCATCTGTCTAATTGCGTTAATTAGGAACTTCTAATTTAAATGGTCATAAGCTTTCTCAATATCCAACTTGCACATAACCCCCGATACATCGCCTCTAATTCCAGTGCCAATACGCTCACTAGCAATCAAAGCAGCATCCATTATCTGTCTACCTTTAATGAAGGCCATCTGATGGTTGTTCACTAGCTTACTTATCACCACCTCAATCTCACTGCTAGAACCTTGGCTATGATTTTGTACACCCCTGTGATCAAACTGATTGGTCTAAAATCTCTCAAATCATTTGCCCCACCTTCTTCGGAATCAAAGCTACAAAAGTAGCATTAAAACTTTTTTCAAATTTCTGATGAGTGTGGAAGTTGTGGAAGATCAACATTAAGCCCTCCTTCACAGTGTCCCAGAAAGTTCGGAAAAAAACCATTGCGTAACCATCTGGGCCAGGTGCCTTGTCTACTGCACACATTTTGATCCCTGCTAACAACTCTTCCTCTTCAAACCTTCTTGTAAGCCCTTGTTGCTCCTCCATTGTAATAGTTTGAACACCAAAAATAATCAAATTCGGTCGCCAATAATTAGATTCTTTTTAAAGGTTTTGATAGAAATCCACAATGGACCTCTTAATTTCCATAGAATTAGAGGACATAACGCCATCGATCATCAAAGAATCTTAGTGTTGATTCTCTTATGCGCAGTGGCCATTCTGTGGAAATACTTTGTGTTCTTGTCGCCCTGTTTGATCCACTGAATTCTGGATCTCTGTCTCCAATGGATTTCCTCATTTCTGGCCATTTCTTCATACTCCATGGTCCATTGTGCTTTCATCAGTAACTCATCATCGGTAAACGGTCTAGCCTCTTATATGATTTCCAGACTTCCAAGTTGCTCAAGAAGTTGATCCTTTCTAGCCCTCCAATTATCTCTATTCTCCTTACTCCAGTCTTTGAGTTTTACTTTCAAAAAACTCAATTTTGTTGCTAACTTAAAGTCTACTCTTCCTGTCGCATTAAGAGAATTCCACCAGTCTTGAACTTTAGATTTAAACCCCTCCACATTCAACCACCATTTCTCAAGCTTGAAATATGATCTCTTGAAGACCTCATCCCCATTCCACCATTTCTCAAACTTGAAATGTTTAATTTAGCAATAGGTGGATATATAAAAGATTATAGAAGGTAACTGGCTGATATTAAGCAAATCCACATCTTAAGCATAATAGTTCAATTGATAACAATAATATCGTTCACCGAAAGAAAAAAACCCCTGCACTTTTTCCCCAAAAAGGAAACAATCTGAGATGATAGACAACAGAAACTAACTTAAATTTTTCCTGGTCATGTCAATAAAGTCATTAACTTTTTAAATTAAAAAAAATGGAAAATTACAGAAAGGAAACCAAATCCCACCAGAAAGATAAGCCCTTTCTTGTTCGTTCTTCAGATGACGCCTCAATTTTAAACATTTCAATTTCTTCAAACAGACAAAACAACAGGACATTGACAAGAAAAAACCATTGGGTTCTAGACTAGCTTAGTCCTGTTCAACTGTACAGTTTCAAGCATACAGAATAATTAATTTAAAAATAGACAAGGGATATCAACTGACCGCAGTGAATTCAATTTTGCAATACATTCTGAGGAGGAGAGAATAGTGACCTGATTTGGCCGAGAACCAAAAGAAGGTTCAATGCATAAAAGTTCCTGAATTGTGCAATCCAATACAGCATTTGAAGATCACAAGAAAGGGCATAAGCAAGTACCTGCAGAGCAGCTTGAAAGATCAATCTCTCATCAGCTGCTGCAGCCCTCTCTTCAGCTGTCCCAGTGTAATGTAAGGGATCATTTACACTGGTATATTGAACACCTGAAGTGGCCTTTCTGTGCATCAAAGACGGAGGTAACACTCTGCTTCCTTTGTTTTCATAGAGAACTAACTCATTATGGTTGCCCCTGCTTGAACTTGCCCATACAGATTGGTATGATCTTTCATGAGATTGACGATTCTGACTGCCATGTATATCCAAAGGCTGAAGGGACGTTGGAAGTGTCCGCTTTAGAGTTTGTTGAAGAAAATGCTTCCTACTATCTGCATCAGAAACAAAAGTTTTCTTTTCAATAAACAGTGCTGTGCAAACTATTCCTGCCTTTAATACTTGTGACAGATCATTATTACCATTTCCAGAAGAGTACTCGAAATTCACGTCTCTAATTGCTCGCGAACTTGATGGTCCACTGTCATCAGTAATAGTTGGAGGATTCATAGATCTACTACTATGATAGCTAGAGGAGCCTCCATTAAGAAAACTTGGTCTTGTGGGCGACGGAACCTTTTGGGATGGACGGTTATCTGACATTGTTCCATGGTATTATAGACAAACTCACCATAACTTTGTGCCAAGGAGAGAAAAAAAGTAATTCTTTACCTGTTGCCCATGGTGGAAGGATTCGAGAAGTAGCAGAATCCCTGAGAGGAGACTCATCCGTGTAGTTGTCTATTTCACGCAAGTCCGAATCATCTGAAGAAATATCAATTGCATCCATTGGAAAGAATATAGAACCAACCTGTATTCAAGCAACACTATGGTAATGTCATAAAAAAAAAGATCATAAAACAGGCACTCAAATAATTCAGAACTAGATTCCATGGTAAACTATTCCTTTACCAGATGGGAGCAATGTCTTAAAACCAAGTCAATAACCAGTTTGCGGAAGAATCTACAGGTACACTCTAGAAAATAACCAACAGGATCCACATGGTCACGCATCTAATGTGTAGCATCAAACGATCCTACTGTCAAAAAAAGAGTTGAATAACATAATCTTCACAATAACTGAAACACAAGGAGAGAAAAAAAAGAGTAGAAAGGGGTTTCATTATGTAAGTTAGAAAACACCAAAAAATGCAGTTTACAGAAGCCATGCATGGAGAGAGTAGACATAAAGGCAGCTTCTTTTTTATAACGAATATGATCATTAACTCAAGAGAGTAGTGCTAGCCTACTGACATTCAACAAATCCAAGAGTGAAGAAAAAGATTAGTGTCAAAGTAAATGAGTAACAAGAGAATTTCATACTAAAACTTAGAAAGAAGTAAACAACTCAATTTCAGAGCAATAACATAGAACATTCAACTCAAAGAGGAGAAAAGCAATTGAACTTACATGGGTGTCGCTAAAGATAACAATTTGAAATGCCCACTAGGGAAGGAAGCAATTTTTAAGCCCCCACACAAAATCAAAAACAACTAACCCATGAAACAGAAAAGGAGATACCTAGTGTTTGGTTGGCTCTGACATCAATTGGGGATCATCTGAAAAGACAAGTAATTTCCCTTCTTGTCTTTTACTGGGAAACTTGAAAAGCCCTAATCAAGTCAGAGGCGGAGAAAAGGGAGTACAATCGGCCACAGAGAGAAAGAGAGCACATTCCCTCGTATTTTGGGAGTCCGCTTCTTAAACATGTACGCCCCCTCACGGACTACCTAAGCTAATGCTCCTCTTCCCATACTAAACAATTATTATTATTAAATTATATATTAACAATTTTTAATTTATATTTATTAAATTTTAGAGCTGTAAAATTAGATTTTCAGCTTTCCTTTGGACACTATCCCTCTAGTCCCTTTTATATGTCACATTTTGTAATGACATTTGTATTTAAAAAAAATAATTTTATTATTTTGCCCTTATTTAGTGTAAATTAATTATCTTTTAGTTTTTCTAGTTGATGAAATATATTTTTTCAAAGTTCATTAGCTATCAAGGATAAAACAGGAAGAATAATGTCATTTATACATTAATTTATAAAATGACATATATTAAGAACCATCTATTTATAATAATAATGACATATAAAAAGGACCGGAGAGAGTATTTTTGTACTAGGAGTGTCACACATCTGTTTATACTACTAGTTATGAAGATCTCGTGCAATGCATAGACCCAATAGTTATTCATAAATTTATATTTAATGATATAATTAAATGTCATTTAAATTATCTTATTAAGTGTAAAATAAATATTCAATAAATATTATTAATATTGATTAATTCCAAGTTTAATGATTAAATAATTTTAAATTTTTACTCCAAAATAAATTATAATATATATATACACACTTGTGTGGTAGTAAATCATTTCATTTTTTATGCAATTCTAATGTGAAAAAACTCATTGAGATGTCTTTTAATTAAAATATTTTTTGTCATCGATTGCTGATTTTTTACTAAAATATTACTGAGACTCAAAATAATGAAGTTATACTTAAAGTATATGAATTTAAAACTAAATATTATAGTTAAAGCGGATTCCATAATTTTGAAAAAAATTATACACTAATTACATTAAAATAAAACCAAAAAATTAATATTTAAATTCTCATAAGAGAGAGTTTTAGGATGAAGCAGGCATATCGACGGAGAGATGTTTGCTTCACCCCAACTCTAAATTCTCATAAAAGGAAGTTTAGGATGAAGCAGGCACGTCGACAGAGAGGGGTTTGTTTCACCCCAACTCCCTCTTATATAATAAGAAAATTTAAAACTAAATATATTTATATTTATAAATAAATAATTTGTGGTTTGGGAGAGGTATTAACATATTAGTTGTGACAATAAAATTAAATTTGAGGATTGTTTAATCATTTTATGTATAAATTACTATATTGATGGTATCTAAATGTACACGGCATATATTCAAGAGCCACTACATATGTAATGTTACTACTTTGCCACCTAAAATGTATTATTACTACTTAGCCGCCTATGGCTGTGGAATAATTTATTCAATTTTTATTTTAGTTTATTTAAGAACTAGTTATAAAGGCCCGTGTTAACACGGGTTGAACATATATATTTTTTATCTCGATTTATGTAATATTGATAGAATTTTTAAATATATTTTTTAATTTTTAAAGTTATTTTCAAATACATGTTACTTTTTTTGTCTTATTGTATTTGACACTGATAAAATTTAAAAAATCAATCAATTTTTTTACACGTTTGGTAAAATTAATTTTTAAAATTTACAGTATTTTTTACGTTATTTTCAAATACATGTTATTTTTCTATTCCGTTTTATGTGATACCGATAAAATTTTAAGACTCAAACAATTTTTTCATGTGTCTTTTAAGTATGTTATATTAATGATAATATTTTGAATTATAATTTATAGCACGTTTTACATAACTTTTATTAAATAATGTATCTTACTCTCTATGTCCCGATATATGTGTTAATGTTATTTAATTTAATTTATCGTATTTTTAAAAAATCTAATTTATCACTTTGTATTTATTTTATCATAATTTAATATTTACATAATTTAAAATAATTGATTTAGGTGATATAGTATAATCATAGTTGAAACAACTGAAAAAATAATTATTAAGGGTAATATTATAAAACATTGTTGAAATAGTTGAAGAAATAATTAATAGAAATAATATAGTAAAATCAAGCAGCTCAAGCAGGCACACCAATCGACCTCTGCCTGCTTAAGCAAGCAACTGAAATAGACACGTCGATCGAGACGTGTCTACTTATCCACACTTATATATAAGCAATCGGTGGATAATGGTTAATGGATAATGGATATTATTTTATTTAATTTATCGAATTTTAAAAGATCTAATTTATCATTTTGTACTTATTTTATCATAATTTAATATTTACATGATTTAAAATAATTGAATTAGATGATATAGTATAATCATAGTTGAAACAACTAGAAAAATAATTTATTAGGGGTAATATTATAAAGTATAGTTGAAGTAGCTGATGAAATAATTAATAGAAATAATATAATAAAATCAAGCAGGCACGTCAATCGGCATCTACCTGCTTAAACATGCAGCTGAAGCAAACGCGTCGACCGAGACGTGTCTACTTATCTACACTTATATATAAGTAATGGATGAATTTATTTTTGATTTAATAGTTGAAACAACTGAATTTTTTTTTATTAAGGGTAATATTATAAAATATAGTTGAAGTAGCTGAAGAAATAATTAATAGAAATAATATAGTAAAATAAAGCAGCTCAAGCAGGCATGTTAATCGATAACTGCCTGCTTAAGTAGCTGAAGCAGACACGTCGATCAAAACGTGTCTGCTATCTACACTTATATATAAGTAGTGTAAATATCAATTAGCTATAATTAAAAATAATTTAATTAATTTTTTCATAATGAAATGATTTAAATCACACAAATATTTTATGATTATTTTAGACTTCAAATTTCAAAAGTCTTTTTTTCTTTAACACCGTGTCAAATCAAGAGTACTATATAGAATCAGACAATTGCCTATTGACATGTTTGCTTCTAGCTAGGGGCATTTTTAAAATTTTTGTACTCCCACCGTTTTAATTCGTTTGTCTTGTTTTTCTTTTTAATTTGTTATATATTTATAAATTATGCAAAAAATACTATAAATCATCATAATTAACAACTTAAAATATAAAAAAGGCATACAAAAGATTTGGTTGGTTCTTGAAATTCTATTAGTTGCATAAAAATTAAAATGGAAGGATTAACATATACTATTTAACATGATGTAAAAGTATCGTAGATCATAGTAATTAACAATTTAAAATTTAAGAAGCCATGTAAAATGTATAAATGATTCTCAACATTCTATTCGTGACACATAAGTTGGGACAAAAAAATAACATATTATTTAAAGCTAGCGTAAAAAATACAATAGATCCAACAACTTAAAATATTTAAAAGTCATATAAACAAATTTGGTTGGGACGGAAGAAATAACATATATTATTAAAAAATATTATGTAAAAAGTACTATGAATCATAGTAATTAACAATTTTATATATCTAAAATATGTATAAAAAAATTGATTCGCTCTCTAAATTTTATCTGTATTACATAAATATAATAAAAATAATACTCTCTCCATCACATTTTATGTGGCATATTTGATTTGGCACGATATTTAAAAATTTTAAAATTTGTGATTTAAAATAATATTTAAACATTTGTGTGGTTGAAAATCATTTCATTACGAGCAAAAAGAAAATTTTAAAGTTAATTATTTTCAATCAAACGAAGATGACATTCTTTTTTAGAACAAACTAAAAAATCATATAAAATGAGATACCAAAAGTAATAAATATTAGGCCGGTGTAACACCCCGTATTTTTCACATGCTAGTGCTATTTATATAACACTTGATGCAGTCTTGCGATGTTGGTGGTGGACTAAATTTTTCCTATGAATGGGGGGGTAATTTGAATTGGGTCGGAGGTGCTGCAATGTCCCATGTATTTCAGTGGGTGCGAGTCCAAGTTAAGCTCAATGATAGCATTTAAATTCGGGATAACAAAGTGCTATTTGAGTT
>JBCEWC010010616.1:0-17463 GCA_038996855.1 Solanum aculeatissimum
ATGTTGGCTATTTAAAGCCCCTCAATGCTTAATAAAATTATTGAAAGCTATTGAAAGCATTTCAATCCATTGAGAGATTCTTTCAATCTTTTTGCTGCCTCATTCTTCCTTTTAAAAAAACCAACAGCTTCCGTCTTTGATTGTTTGGAGGTATGCATGGGACGAGGCAACCAATACATGATGACATTTGAAGGGCATTGTTTGAGAAAGCTCATCCAAAATATTATCACTTGTGAAGGAGATGAGAGGACTTTCTGCAATGTAAGACTTGAAGTATGGAGAGACTTGTTTGAAAAGTTTGGTATTCAGGAAACAGAATTGAGTGAATCATCCTTGTACCAGGCAAATCTAATGGCCGATAGGTCTGCTCATTGTTTTTGCACTCTGGATATGAATGGAAAGGGCCTTATTATTAAATGGAAAGGAACTCCAATTATATTTGCATCAGCATGGAAGTTTCACCATGAATGAAAGATTCCCCTACTTGGTGGGTGTGGCACGGAGCTTCTCAATGTACGTAAAGAAGCGTATGGAAAATCATCTTGTTTTAAGAACTTTTTAATAATAAACTGATGTAACCTGAAAAACTAAGTTATCAAAGATTTGATACTTCTTCTGTTTCAATTTGCATGTCTTACTTTCATTTTTAGTCCATTTGGAAAGAATGTTTTTTCTTTTTTGATACATCTTTGATTTCAACGTTCCACATGGTGTGATTAACACCACAAGATTTAAATGACATTTTGGTATATTTTACGTATCTTCAGACACAATGTGCCAGGTGAAAACCAAATAAATAAATTGAAATGGAGAGAGTATCACTTTATTTTCATTTGAATTGCATGCATTGCTTCTCTGCTGATCTTCAGTCAACATTTTATCTAATTGTCATTTCTTTAGTTCAACTCCATCATCTATTCCATAATTTTTCCATTAGGGTCTTTGTGCAGCAAAGCTTTGATATCATAAAAACTTGCAGGGGGAGAAATAATCAGTACAGGATTCTCACTGAAATAATTATTCTAGGAAATTTCATTCATCAGGTGATTCCATCTGAAGGAGAAGAGAGGTTTTTCCACTTTGAAAGACTGAGAATGGAGGACCTTATTTGGAAAATTTCATGTTAGTGATACAGAATTGAACGATTCATGCTTATACCATGCAAAATTAAATGGATCGGACTTCGCATGCAGCAGTTCTTGAACTCTAGATATGGATGGAGATCGCATTATCAATAAATGGAAAGGAACCCCAATAGAGGTACACTGATGCAGCAAAACCAACATGAGATGAAGATAAAATAGCTTGTAGTCCTACTTCTTGTTCTGCTTTTTATTTAGCAGGTACTGCTTAACATATCACGTTTGTATCTTTGCAATCATGCTTGATCTATAGCTGTATGGACCAGGAATAGCTTAAATAGGTCCTGTATCTCTTATAATGCTTGTACATTTGCCAATTACCTAATCATTCTTGAGTAGTAGATGAATGGACGAGCAATATAGCTTAAATAGGTCCTGCATCTCTTATGATGCTTTTACATTTGCCAATTACCCAATCATTCTTGTGTATTAGATGAATGGACCTGCAATATACTTCTTTTTATGTATGAGTCACAAGAGAAAATATACAAATTGAAACCAACTTCCTGAACAGCCTTGTTTCAGCTACACAGCCTACAAAGACCATGTATATTGAAAAGCTTCAAATATCTTTGTAATGATATGACACATGGACCTGGCTCTGATATAATGTAATGATATGACACTGTGGTCTAACTCAACCCCAAAAGATAGCTCATGAGAGGAAGATTTCCCAAACCCGTATAAGCAAACCACCAGTCAATTTCCTAACCAATATGGGACTGTTCAACCTACGCTAACAATCTTCTTTTTCTTTTCCTATCGCATGCATCATCTATCTGTGTAAACTCGCTTTTTATTGTCCCTGCAATATGTTAAAAGATAGCTTGGTTAAGTTACCATGTAAGATCTAGATGCAACATTTGTTAAGCCTTTTTTTAATCCAAATGAGCACGATTGGTTGTCTAGACTAGATAGAGCCCTAGAGTGATTTTCCTAAGTAACCACACTCCGTTTTGTAATCTAAAATTTAATTTGAGTCTTCCTATTAGAATTTCAATCAGAGAACAAAAGAAACTGTGTAAGGAAATCTAGTCTAAGAGTTAATTTTTCCCTGTAGAATGAAAGCCTTGTTCTTGGATTCCACGTTGTTTTATACGAATATAATGTAGCGATCACACTTTCATCATCTGATTTTACAAAGAAAACCTCCAAAAAATTGCCATCCTAAGGTTTATTTTCAATATTGTCATGATCCTGTTATTTGACTATATCTATTTGGACAGTTGTCCTTTCTTCTGCCAACAGCCTTTAACTAATGATTTAGCTAAATGAAATAACATGTTAAGGAGATATTCTCTGTCTCAAGTAATTAATATATTATCTTGATGGTTCACACTATTGACAAAGATGAGAATCATGCTGAAGCAGTGAAAGATGCAGAAAATTTTGAAGTTTTAAATAATCTTGCCATACCTTTGACTGACAAAAACATGTATTCATATCTTCACGAGGAAAATAATGAAAACATCCTCTGGGAACTCTGAGGTACAAAAGTAAGGGAAAGGTGAATGAGATGAATTTAGGTATGCCAAGTCACATTTCTGGCTGCTCACCCGTTCTATCAACAACTACCATCATGAAAATTGCCAAAGAGCAATTACAACTTTATACCTCACAGAATCATGATGCTTCTTCCATTATTCTTAGTCCCTTGATTGCAGATTTCGGCCTCTCTCCTCAAGTTAAAGAGGAAGTAGAACTCGTTCTACTGCTTCTAGTTTCTGCAGAAACTCTAGCCAATCGACAGTTAGATTGTGCAAAGAAGTTGTTGAACTTGTTCATCAATTTTTCTCTTTCAGCAGGTAATCCAGTTCAAAGAGTTGTCTATTATTTTGCTGAATCTCTTCGAAAGAGGATCGATAAAGGGACAGGAATACCAACTATAGCAGCAAACATGGATGCAGCGAATCCAAATAATATCGAAGAAGTTCTCATGGATCCACGAACTGATGTTATTGAGACTGAACAAATGCTTCCCTTCCGCAAAGTAACTCAATTTACTGGAATTCAAGCCATCTTGGACAGTATTAAATCATTCAAGAGGATTCATTTGATTGATCTTGGGATAAAAACCGGATCACAATGGACAATCCTTATGCAAGCTCTGGTTGGTAATGGTGAATGTCCACCAGAGCTTCTCAAGATAACAGCAGTTGGAACCTCTTTGACTCGAATGCAAGAGATAGGGAAAAGATTGGCATCTTTTGCAGATACCTTGGACATACCTTTCTCCTTCAAAACAGTTGTATCTGACTTGAGAAATATCAGGAAGGATTTTTTTGAGTCAAGGGTTGGTGAAGTTGTGGCAGTCTATTCTGACTCACGTCTTTGGACCTTGTTAGCATGGCCTAATCACCTGCAATCTCTAATACAAGTTATCAAAAGCTTGGATCCATGTGTAATGGTGGTCACTGAAATAGAGGCAAATACTAACACGCCAATTTTTATCGATCGTTTCAATGAAGCATTGTTTTACTATAGTGCTATCTTTGATAGTCTTGAAACTTGCATAGGGTGGAACCATCAGCACAGAGAAGTAGCTCAAGGAGTATATCTGGGAAAAATTATTGAAAATGTAATCACATCCGAGGGAGAAGAGATGGTTCATCGTCATGAGAAGCTTGGATCTTGGAGGGCCTTATTTGAAGGATTTGGTATAGAGGAAACAGAACTGAGCCACTCATCCTTGTACCAAGCAAAGTTACTGGCAGAAAAGTCTACATGCCATGGTTTTTGCAGTCTTGAAATGAATGGGAAATCCCTAATTATTAAGTGGAAAGGAACCCCAATTAAGTCACTTTCTGCATGGAAGTTCCACCATGTCTGAATAACAAGGATGCTAATAAGATAGCTTTTATTTTGTTTTACTGAGGTTGTTCCTCTTGTTTTGCTGAAGCAAATAAGGAATATATGTGTCTCTCAGCATCATTAGAACTTCTGAAGTGATTTAACACTAACTTGACGGTTTAGGTGGTAGTGGTTCCATTCTTGCTTCGTATTTCATTTCATTCATAAATAGACACCTTTAATCCTTTGTGATTGACGTTAGAGGCTCTCTATCGAGCCCATTAGCGCATAGCAAACCAAGAGAACAAGTTCCCCATCATAATAAAGAAAGCAAGTAGAGGCATGCAACGCGGCATTAAAACTTGCGGTGAAGACTGTTATGATGTGGCAGAAATGATCATACGAGTAAAGCGCAAGATTCAGAAGCAGAATGAGAAATGTTCCGGAACTCCATGCAGCAGTAGTAGCTACCACCTAACTACCTTCAACTGAAAAGTTAATGCAAATAGCTAGACCAGATTAGCTCGACCAGTTCACTCCAAAAGTCCTGACCTCAGTTACATATTCTAGTTTGTGTTGGAATTTAGAAAACTTTAGAGAAAAAAAGGAAGGTTCAACAGAATTTTTCTTTCATTTATCATATATCAAAAAGCATACATACCTAAGCAATATAAGCTTTTCAAACAGTAAGTAAAGGACCATAAATATCCAACTACTATTGCACTTTCTTACAAAAATATTCCATAAAATAAGGACTACCATTTCCTTCAAACTAAACAAAATATTCAAAAGAGAACCATTAAACTAACGAATATCTAGAAAAAATCTCATTTTCTAACACTCCTTGAGATTTTCCTCGATACTCCCAGCTTAGACCTTAGAACTTAAAATTTCCCCTTAGGAAGAGCCTTGGTCATGATGTCTGCAATCTATTGATCTGAGCTACAATGAACAAGCTTAACTTCGCCATTCTTCTTTGCTTGCCTGATAGCGTGAAACTTTACATTTATATGCTTAATTACTACGACCATGCTGCACTGGATTTTTGGCCATAGATATTGCTGACTTGTTGTCAACCTTAATGACAGTAGCTTCAATGTCATTTTGCTCCAAATCATGTTGAATCTTTCTCAATCGTAGAGCCTGATTAGTTGCACCAGCAGAGGAGATGTATTCTGCTTCTGCAGAAGATTGAGCTACCACCTCTTTCTTCTTTGAATTCCATGAAAACATGTCTGAACCATGTATAAAAAGCATATCCGGAAGTTCTTTTCATATCATCGTCGCTTCCTTTCCAATAACTATCTATATAACCCATCAATTTCCCTTGCTCATTCTGTCTAACTTAAATACAATTATCAGCAGTTCCTTTTATATACCTCAATGTTCATTTAGTAACACCCAGATGAACTTGACTTGGAGCTTGCATAAACCTTGACAGAAAACTCTCCGTGAACATAAGATCAGGTCTTGTAGCTGTCAAATACAACTGTAATCATTTAAAATTTATTAAATATAAAATTTAAAATAATTCGAATTATATTAAATTCATGAATATATTAGTCCAAATAAATATTATGGATTAATATAATTAAGTTAATCATTTAAGTTCAATAAATATGGATTTAATTAAAACCCATGTTAATTAATTTGGGCTACAATAAAAGAGTCCAAATTAATAAGCCCAATATTATTTCATCCAAGAGGTCCATCTTGGCGCCACGTGTCAAATGATGTGGCACGCCAAGTCAAACAAAGAAATGTCCATCTTGGTGGCATGTGTCAAATGATGTGGCACGCCAAGTCAAACAAAGAAGTGTTTGTCTTGGCGCCACGTGTCAAATGATGTGGAACACCAAGTCAAACAAAGAAACCAATAAGATCATGTCATGTGGCAAAATGACAAGCTCATTTCATTAAAACCCAATATGTCATGTCACTTAAATCTGATTGGCTGAAGGGAAGTCTTTCCTATTATAGTTCCTCTATTCTACAACTATAAATAGGGGTCTTCATAATCAAAAGAGGAAGGAGAATTCTAACAAGAAGCTAGAGAGAGCTCGTGGATCAAACGTCACAAATTTCTCTACAAGTTTAAGAATTCAAACATTCAAGTTCAAGAACAAACTTCAAATCTCTTGAACTCAAGGTCAAATTCAAGTTTCAAGTACAAGATCAAGAACAAATTCAAATTTCGAGATCGAATTCAAGAACAAGTTTTAAATTCAAGATCAAGCTTAAGATTATTTGAATTTACACTTGAAAAGGCGAATCAGAGGATTTATAGAGATTGTAACACTCACATATTGAAATCAAATACTATAAATTGTTGCGATATTTTCATTCTTGATTATTATTTTCTTGGCATGAATTTTATTGTCTACAAACTGGCACGCCCAGTGGGACAACTCTACCTGTCATCTCAACTTTTCAAGTTTCAAAGAACATTCGAATGGCTTCCAAGAAGATCAACTCCCTATCGACTTTCTCCAAGGCCGCTGACTCCAAGTTCTCTGCTGAAGTGGAGGAAATTCTTGGTGTTACCTTTGGGAGTTTTGGAGCTATTACGAGGAGCAATGCTACCATGCTAGGACAACAAACACTTCATGTGTCGTCCACATCAATTCCTGTTTTTGGGTCTTTAACTCCGAAAGGAGTAAGGTCCTCCACAAATGTTATGAATGAAGGAAGCAGTATTATTGAAAAGATTGAAAGGACTTTAGCTTCACTTGAGTTTCCTGTCTCTAAGAACTTCATCGCAAAGAAAGGCTCGTGTGACGTGAGCCCTTCAAAGATTGACTTGTGAAAAAGTCCATGTTACTCCCCGTCATCACCAATGGTCATGCAAGCAATGGTAACTGATGCTTCATCTATGAAGGAGAAACTTATGAATTTGGCAAAGATGATTGAAGGATTGATCAAGCATGTGCAAAGTCAAGAATCTCGCATCGATAAGTTGATGGATAGGGTGGATGGTTTACTAGATGGAGAATCTAGCCATGCACCTAGAAAGGGCATTGAAGTTCAAGAGACCATAAATCCTGCGAAGCAAGCATCACCTATCAAGGAGATGCCAATCTTCTCTGAGGGGATGATCCCACTTGATCGATTGAAGGAGTTCATTGAAGGGACTATCAAGGATAAGTATGAGGTCTCCACTAAGTCTTCACACATGTATGCTAAGCCTTACACTGCAAGGATTGATAACCTCAAGATGCCTGCCAGTTATCAACCTCTAAAGTTCCAACAATTCGAGGGCAAAGGAAATCAAAAGCAATATGTTGCACACTTTGTAGAGACATGTAACAATGCTGGAACCTATGGAGACTATCTTGTCAAGAAGTTCATCCGCTCCGTATAGGAAACACATATGACTAGTACACTGATCTTGAGCCTACTTCTATTGATAGTTGGAAGCAACTAGAACATGAGTTTCTTAATTGCTTCTACAACACAAGACGCACTGTGAGCATAGTAGATCTCATGAATACTCGCCAAAGAAAGGATGAACATGTCATTGATTTCATAAATTGATGGAGAAATACGAGTTTAAATTGCAAAGATAGGCTTAGTGAAGCTTCTGCTATAGAAATGTGTATCCAAGCGATGCACTGGGGGCTTCTCTACATCTTACAAGGAATAAAGCCTAAGTCTTTTGAAGATCTAGCTACTCGTGCACATGATATGGAGTTAAGCATGTCTTCTGCTGGGAAAGGATGGGATACCTATTAATGACCCTCGCAAAGGGAAGGACAAACAGGAACCCAAGAAGTGGAGCAAATTTGTGCCCAAGAATGACAACTAAGAATACATTAATGTCAATGTGGTGCTTGTGAAGTTTACTATGAAAGAAAGTAAGAAACAGAGTGTAAAAATGACTTTTAAAGAGCGTCCAAATCGAAAGTTGACCTTGAGGGAGATACAAGAAAAGAAATACCCTTTTCTGGATTTTGATGTTCCTGAAATTTTTGATGAATTGGTTGAGCTCTCTCATTGATTTGCCAGAGATGAAATGGCCCAATAAAGCTGGGAAAACTAATGACCCAAATTATTGCAAGTATCATAGGCTTGTAGATCACCCTCGTGAAAAGTGTTTTGTCATCAAGGATAAAGTTATGCAATTGGCTAATGAAAAGAAGATTGTCTTTGATGACGAAAAGGAGAGCTCTAATCAAATTTATATCATATTCGGCTCGCTTGACCCAATCGAAATATGTGCATCTGAAGGAGAAGAGTCATTAGATCAAGAAAATCCCCAAATTGATACAGATAATGATGAAGGTTCGATTCTTGTGACTAAGAAGAGACACAATAAGACTAGTCCATGGAAAGAATCACTTGAGAAACTGATCAGACAAAGGATAATAAGGAGATCAAAGAAGAAAAAGTCAGTCGAACTACCAAAGAAGTCAAAGGTAGAAACACGTCACTACCAGAAACAGCGGCATCCAGTGACTTTGGTGGAATTCTTGCCAAGTTGGTTCTGCATGGAGGCTACTAAAGACAATGTTGAGGCATCATGTTTCAGTGCTGGCAAGGGAGAAGCAATGAATGAGATTTCATCAAAGGCGTCTCCAGCTAACAAAGAAGAAACAACAAGTGAAATCTCACCAAAGATGTCTCCTGTTGACAAAGAAGGAGCAATGGGTGAAATTTCATTGAAAGCATCCCCCTCATTTTCTGAAAAGTCTATGGAACCCCTTCTTCAAGAAGTACATACATGTGATACAAAGATCACATTTACAGACGATGATTTTCTATTTGGTGAAACTTTACACAATCGCCTTTTTGTATATGGTGGGTCATATGCTAGAGAAGAAGATAAATAGAATCTTGATAGATGAAGGGTCTGGGGTCAAGATTCTGCCTATCCACAAGCTAAAAGAGCTGGGCATCACAACTGAAGAACTTAGCGAAAGTCATTTGTTGATACAAGCATTCAATCAAAGGGGACAGAGGTTTATAGGCTCTATTAAGCTAGAAATTCATATGGACGATTTTCGATCAAGTGCATGGATACATGTGATTGATGCAAAGACTTCATATAATATATTGCTTGGAAGGCCTTGGGTGCACGAGAAAAAATCATCTCATCTTCTTACTATCAATGTTTGAAATACCTTGAAGATGGAATGGAAAAGTAAATAGTTATTGACAAATAACCCTTTCACTGAAGCTGAGTCACATTTTGCTAATGCAAAGTTCTATTTGAAGAGTTACGTTGTAAAGGAGGAAAATCTTGAGGGTGTCGAACCAACCAAATCTAATAAGCTTAAAGGCAAGAACTCTGATGTGGCTGCTGAAAGGGCCAAAGTCGATATCGGGGTGCCAAGTTCTTATCCAAATAAAGGGAAGAATATGCCCTCAAAAAGAAAGCTAGCCACTATACTTTGTTATGTCCCAAAGGCTAAGAAAGAAGAGGTCCAATCATTCGGTATACAAGGGAATGTATTAGGAGGGTTGACTTTTCCTATCAAATGGATTGATGCAATAAACTTGTCTTCAAAGCTATTGGGGAGTTTTGTGGCTCAAGATCCGCCACAAGATATGTTGCTCCCTATAAAACGTATAGAAGGCTTTAATCCAAATGCTTACAAGTTATTTGAAAAGGCTGGGTACAACCCTAATGAGCCATCTAGGCTAGGGAAACTCCCATCAGAAGATGAGTGTGCATCTTTTAATAAAAGGCCTTCCGTCTTTGATTGACTTGGACAGCCTGCTGGGAGAACTTTTGAGTTCGATAGGTTGGGTCCATTAAATAAGAAGAATAACGAACATCGGAGTTGTTACCTAAGAGTAACGATACCAGCTTCACCTATAATCCAAAAGGATTTCAAAAGTGCAATTCCTTCTAGGATGAAGCGACGAGTGGAATTCATAGTTTCATTTAAAGAGGTGCTAAAGGCAAAGGCTCACACTGTGGTTTACACTAAAGAGCATGAGGAAGATAAAGAAAGTGTAGGCTCCTCATGTCATGTTATAACTCATATTGATAATGATGCCTCATATTAACTGAAAATTGATGAAGAGTTGGGAGGTACTGCTTGGTTCTATTATATATCTATCAATGACAATGATCCACAGGAAGAGGAGGAGGTTGGAGAGGCCCCACTAGAATTTGAAAAAAGAGTAAAGACTACGACAGATCCCTTAAAGAAAGTTAACCTTGGCACTGATGAAGACCCAAGGCCAACTTACTTGAGTGCTTTTCTAGAAGCTGATGAAGAAATGACTTATATGAATATACTCAAAGAATATAGGGATGTCTTCACTTGGAACTATAAAGAAATACCTGGCTTAAACCCCAAAATAATGGTTCATCGATTGGCAGTCAAGCACCGCGCTCATCCTGTCAAGCAGGCTCAAAGGCGTTTTAGGCCAGACTTGGCTCCATTGATCGAGAAAGCAGTTATCAAACTCATCGAGGCAGGCTTCATCTGTGAAGTTAAATACCCCACGTGGATTTCAAGTATTGTTCCCCTGTGGAAGAAGAATGGCCTAATTTGAGTTTGTGTTGACTTTAGAGACCTCAATAATACATGGCCTAAAGATGAGTTTCGCTGCCCATTCTAGAGCTAATGATTGATGCTACAACTGGATATGAAGCAATGTCATTCATGGATGGTTCTTATGTCTATAACCAAATCCGAATGTCACCAAAGGATGAAGAACTCACAACATTTCGCACACCTAAAGGTATTTATTGCTACAAGGTAATGCCTTTTGGTTTAAAGAATGCTTGTACCACATATCAGAGGGCTATGCAAAATATATTCGATGACTTACTCCATAAAAAGGTCGAGTGTTATGCTGATGACTTGGTGGTGAAGTCGAAAAAGAGGAGCGACCATTTGGAAGACTCAAAAATGGTGTTTAAGTTGCTTCGAAGGTATCAACTACGGATGAATCCATTAAAATATGCCTTTGGGGTTACTTCTAGAAAGTTTCATGGCTTCATTGTGAGAAATCGAGGAATTGAGATTGATCAAGTCAAAATTGATGTAATTTTGAAGATATCCGAGCCTCAAAACATTCATGAGTTGAAAAGCCTTCAGGGAAGGTTAACTTACTTGAGGAGATTCATCTCAAATCTAGCTGGAAGATGCCAACCATTCAGTCATATCATGAAGAAAGGTGTTCCTTTTAAGTGGGATCAAACATGCAGCAAAGCCTTTGAAAGCATCAAAGTATATTTGGCAAAACCTCCAGTTCTAGCAGCTTCTATACCTGGAAAGCCATTGATACTTTACATTGCAGCACAAGAAAGGTCTGTATGAGCCTTACTAGCTCAAGAAAATAGTGAAGGCAAAGAAAATTCCCTTTATTACTTGAGCAGAATGATGACACCAAATGAGCTAAATTATTTACCAATCGAGAAGTTGTGCTTGGCGCTAATCTTTTTTATTCAGAAAATGAAGCATTATTTTCAAGCTCATGTCATCCATCTTATTTCAAGAGCAAATCCCATCAAATTTGTTATGTCGAAACTGGTTCTTAGTGATCGAATAACAAGGTGGTACCTTCAGTTCTAACAATTTAAGATTGTGTACATTCCTCAAAAGGCCGTGAAGGGACAAGTATTAGCAGACTTTTTGGCAAACCATCCTATACCAGATGATTGGGAATTGACTGATGAGCTTCCTGACGAATATATGTTAGCCATCAAAATTCAACCTCCTTGGAAAATGTACTTTGATGGGGCTACACATAGTGGTGGAGTTGGTGCAAGCGTAGTGTTTGTTACTTCGCAAGGGGAGGTCCTACCTTTCTCTTTTAATTTGAAATAGTGTTGCTACAATAATGTTGCAGAGTATCAAGCATTGATACTCGGACTCTAAATTGTTGTCGACATGAAGCAATTACAATTGCAAGTCTGTGGTGACTCTCAATTAGTTATCAAACAACTGTTGGGAAGCTATGAGGTCAAAAAGCCTGAACTCCATCCCTATCACTGTTATGCCCAGAAGTTGATTGGATGGCTTGGAGATGTTACTTTACAACATGTGCCAAGGAACGAAAATAAAAGAGTTGATGTCTTGGCTGCTTTAGCTTCAACTTTAACTCTCCTGGAGCATACACAAGTTACTATCTGTAAAAAATGGGTGGTACCACCAAATGAAGATGAGTATAAAACAGAGCATCTCATTCCTATGGCTGAGGTTAATAAAGATGATTGGGGACAAGCCATTATAGACTACTTGTGTTATGAGATACTCCTAGAAAATACAAGAAGAAGGACTGACATTCGGCGTCGAGCGCCTCATTTTCTCTACTACAACAACATGATGTATATGAGATCATTTGAGGGAATGCTCTTGCGATGTTTGGGGGAGGAAGAAGCAGCCCAAGCTTTGCAAGACGCATATTCAGGGGTATGTGGATCACATCAGTTCGGACCAAAGCTCCACTTTCACATAAAATGAATGGGGTATTATTGACCAACCATGGTGAAAAATTTCCTAGACTATGCCAGAAGGTGCAAAGCTTGCCAATTTCATACATTAACCGCCCGAAGTTTTGCACCCAACTATTGCATCTTGGTCGTTTGATGCTTGGGGATTAGATGTTGTTGGACCACTACTAAAATCTTCTGGTGGGCATTTATACATCTTGGCTGTGACAAATTACTTCTCAAAATGGGCCGAAGCTCTAGCTCTTAAAGAAGTCAAGAAGAAGAATGTTTCAAACTTCATTCGAGTGAACATTGTCTATAGATTTGGCATTCCACGATACATAATAACAGATATGGAAAGTCGTTCACCAACAAATTGATGGATAAGATCTGTGATCTCTTTGGCTTTAGGCAGCGGAAATCTTCTATATACAATACTACCGCCAATGGTCTAGCTGAGGCATTCAACAAAACTATGTAATCTATTGAAGAAAGTCATCGCTAAGACCAAGAGAGATTGGCATGAAAGAATGGAAGAAACTTTGTGGGCATATAGGACAACATACCGTACACCAACTCAAGAAACCCCATATTCATTTTCTTTTGGAGTTGAAGCAGTCCTGCGACTTGAGCGTTAAATACTTTTCTTGAGACTGGCTATCCAAGAACGACTCACTGAAGAAGAAAATGTCCGACTGCGTCTTGTTGAATTAGAAACACTTGATGAAAAGAGATTAGAAGCCCAACAAAACCTTGAATGTTACCAAGCTCGTTTATCTCGTGCTTTCAACAAAAACGCTTGTTCAAGATATTTTCAAGTTGGAGACCAAGTCCTTGCAGTAAGGAGACCCATTATCACTTCACATAATTCTGGCGGAAAATTTACTTCGAAGTGGGATAGACCATATGTGGTGCAAGAGGTATACCCAAATGGTGCTTACAAGCTTGTCGATGCAGATGACATAAGGATCAGTCTTATAAATGTAAAATTTCTTAAGAGGTATTATTCTTAAGTCCAACGATGCTCCTCGAAGTACGAGTATAAAACTGCATGATACGCCTGGCCCGCAAGAGTATAAACTGTGTACGGCACCTCCTAAAAGTATTCGCTAGGTTGAAAATCTCGAAAGAGGCGGCCTAAGCAAAAATTAGGACAAAAACAATACTTCCCTAGAACTACATTGTGACTTTATCCTCTTCATTAAGGTACGTAGGTGCTTGGAATTATATTCTAGGTTCAGTTGCATGAGTGATAAAAAACTATATGTTCCTACCTGATTCCTTATGGGAGCAAATCCCTATGGAGTATGAGCCTCTTCAATGGCACGCTTGAGGTCTTTAAATGTAATCAAGTTTGCAGGTTAAAGATTTCAAACTCCTCAAGTTTTCAAGTTTATGCATTGACATTCTTGAGATTTGCCGATTTTATAAGTTGAAGCACTAAATTCCACAACGTTTGCAAGTTAAAATCAACGAATGCACAAACTTTGAAAGATGAGGGGCTTTTGCTATTTTCATTCTTATTAGCGTGCGAAGCGTAGATTAAGTTTGAATTGTTAAGGCTTGCAACAAATAAAACATGTGAGTAAATTCAAGTTAGAACCACAAAATGCAAGATATTAGACAAAAAAAAATAATAAAGAGACTTTATTGCTATGAAATTGTCTAACATATCAATTTGAACCTTGAGAAAGTAAAGTAAAGGAAGAAAAAAGGGGGAGGGGCCTTATGTAAGCATAATTTGTAGTTGATCAAATCTTGACGACCAACCTCCAAGCACTCTCGCTTATGCTCCAAGAAAGATGAATCATCAGCCATCAAAAAGTCTATGTTGTCATAAGAAGATACCTCATTCTCAACAATTGAAATCCTAGCTTGAACCTCTTCAATCTCCTTCTTGGCAGCATCTACAATAGCTTCAAGTTTCTCTCGCTCCACTTGTAGAGTTATGAACTTTTTTATGACCTTCTTTAATGATTTTCTTTTAGAAGAAACATGTTTAGTCTTCTCACCCTCCTCCGCTCTAAGTGACTCAAGACTCTCCTTGGCCTTGGAAAGCAACTCTAGCTTCTTACCTTCATGCACCTTATCTACAAAATTAGAGAGTTCTTGATCATAGCAAGTAGCAAGCTCAAAAAGATAATCCACCAAATGCTCCAAGGATGAAATATCTATGAAACACATTTCACTTATCTCTTGGAGAATCTCATAAATATATTCCTTGTAAGATGAAATTTAGTCTAGAGAAGTTCTAGAAAGTTTGCTACAAATCTCTTCCCAAAGGCCCAAAATGTACTTCTTTTTGTGAGTTGAAACAACATTTTTTTTCCTTCAAAAATAGACTTAGCCCTGTCTAGCTTTGAAAAGATTGAAGGAGAACCACTTGAATCAAGGGTCAACCCTTTTAAAGTCTGATCACAAGAAGTGGATGTAATTCTCTGTCCTTGCTCAATAACTAAAGTTGGCCCTGCCTCACGTTTTGATGTCGCAACAGATTCATCACTAATTTGCGACCTCTCTTGCAGTGATTCCCTTGGATTCTCAACAATGTTTGCCTACACAAAAGGGGAGGGATGAAAGTTAGCATATCACTCAACCATAAATTGGAAAAAAGAGATTTGTGGTCAAAGGGAAACATTTTTGCTTTGAATGGCTAATGTTTTTGAAGGACCATCAATGTCTCACTCTTCCACAATCTCTAACCCAGCAACCTCAAATCTGGTTGATTCATGTCTTTTTATCTTATAACATTGATCTCCATTGCTACTTTTGCTTGTCTCCTGAGAGGTTGGCTTTCTGGATGAAAGAATTAATGTGGTCAAATTGTGAAGAATTTGAAATTTTGTTTAAGCCACGATAGATGCTCACTAAGACTGGGACTGCAAGGCTAATCGTTCGACCACTCGCCATCAAGCTTGCCATCTTAAAAGTTTCAGGCCGAATGAGGTTCCCTTCCTTAGAGGGAAATACAAAGGCACATAACCAACATGACAAGAAGGCTGCCAAATAAGTCTCATATTTTTGGTGTTTTGCTCCAAGCATAGAAAATGTCATCTCTTGAGATCTCAACCATGTGTTTACCTCCATTGATATTTCTCCTATGGGGTTATGTGTAATAGGCATCTAGTCTTTTTCTATTTTCTCAGGGGAGCTAGCTCATACCTGATGTCTTGTTTACACCAAAATTGTATCCATTCACTAAAAGAGGTCCCAAAGCTACCAACCTTCTCTTTTCTAAGATGATGAAAGGCTGCAAATAAATACTCAAAAGTTTGAGGAACAAATCTCTCCTTTTTGGCATCATGAATTGTAAGCTCTATGGCATTAGGTATCACTTCTTCATAAGGACATCCACTAATCGGCAAGCCTCCAAGAGTATGCAAATCACAAAGAGATATAGATGCTTCGCCAAGAGATGTAAGTAGCGTATTTGTTTGGGACACCAAGCCTCACAAAAGGCCTGCACGATGTTGGGGTTCCAATCGTAGGTAAAAAGAGAAGCAAAGATAGTATTTTGTATGTTAGCATTGTTCAAACTTTGCCCATTTTTGCTAAGGACATCTTCTGTCCATTCCCAATATCCCGGGATGCAGTGATATTCACCTTAAACAAAATTTTATCTCCCTAATGTAACTCTTCTTGAATCATACAATGCCCTAAAGTTGGAAGAGTGCTTGCAAGATTTGTGCCTTGAAGATTGGTTTCTCAAGATACCACACTTTTGAAGCTTTGTTAGATGTGTGGTCAAGTTCTGAGGTCCAATTTTCCTTATGAAGTGTGTTTCTCAAGTGTGGCCACGCATCAGCATAACGACCAACTAAAGGATCTTTCACCAAAAGCTTGGTATCTACCATACTATCTTGTGTTCCGATTATAAGGTATTTGAGTCCAGAAGATGAGCAAGTGTAGTCCTTGAAGAAGACCATTTGTCATAACTCAGAAGTGGGGCCTAGATGTGATATGGCAAAGGAGAACCTGAATGTCCCCGATCAAGCCATCATAGCATCATCACTCATATCATCGGTTTGAAAGTATAGAAAGATAAACACATAACATATAATGCAAGAGAAAATGGGGCTTTGGACTCAAGCTATGTGGATGTTGTCAGGAATGGGTTGAGCATGAATCACATAGCACATAACAAGTATTTCTAAGGGGTGGGTAAGTAGGACTCAAGTTATGGGGGCATACCGGGTTAGGGGACTTTCCACATAAGCACATTTCAAACATTCACAAGCCCATAAACATAATCATAAGCATAATCGGAACATCATTTCCATAACATATCCGAATAGTCATAACACCCCAATAAAGCATAATACAACATCCAAGAGTCTAACATGTCCAACATAGCCTCTACATAAATAGTGCAGGGCCTCGATATAATCCGGGCTCACCCACAAGTCATAAAGAAAGAAAGTAAAGCAATACAAGGAAGAGAAAAGTAGGTATTGCCCTTGAACAAAGGGCTCACCGCAAGCAATTAGCTTCGAGGAGATCATTTGTCGTTCAACGGTAGATAGAGGTCATCGTCGGTCCCTACATGGTTAGAGAATGTAGGCAAAGAGTATGGGTTAACACAATAAAGCACTAGGTATGCGGGCATACAAATGTGTGTGCATATGAACCTATAACAACCTACATGAAAAGAGCACATATATAGAAGAGAATATAAGAAAGAATAATATATCAATATGCCATGATAACCATGATGCATGAAATGCCATAATGCTTATAGTATAGATGGGATGTAACCATCACCAACATCCAAACTCATATGAGCTACAACATGAACTTGTCTGATGAGGCCTCCCATTAGATCGAACAAGATTACTTGCCAAAGGTAATCTACACCACACCTTACGGGCCTCACATTTCTGTATGTTGGCCACCTTCCTTACGGCCCGGCCATTTCGGAAGGATTTACATAACATAACATATCTTAGCATATCATATCAAAGTATACCTTACGGGCCTCCCAGTTGGTAGAAACCAATGTTGGCACATATTTTCGGGAAAGGAGTGGGACCCTTAGGGATAGCCCACTTACTACTCTAATCCTACTCGGTACTAAGTCATTATCCCACAAGAATACGTATACATATACATGCTTTTAAAATGGAAACTTGACACTTGAAC
>JBCEWC010010617.1:0-17463 GCA_038996855.1 Solanum aculeatissimum
AAAGTCGTATGCGGATGTGAGGAAAAGAGACCTTGAATTTCAAGTTGGGGATTGGGTGTATGTGAAGGTGTCACCTATGAAGGGCATAATGAGTTTTGGGAAGAAGGGCAAGTTAAGTCCAAGGTACGTTGGACCTTATGAGATTTTGGAGAGGATTGGATGTGTGGGATACAAGTTGGACTTGCCTTTGGACATAAGCTCCATTCATCCAGTTTTCCATGTGTCTATGTTGAGGAATTTAATTGGTGACCCAAAGGATATTGCACCTTTGGAGGGTGTGACCATTGAGGAGAACTTTACTTATGAGGCAGTACCGGTTAAGGTCTTGGATAGGCAAGTGAAGCTGCTTCGCAACAAGGAGGTGGTTTCGATTAAGGTGCTTTGGAGGAATCAAGATTTGGAAAGTGCAACATGGGAAGTGGAGTTGGACCAATAATGTGTGTAATGATGCTAGGATGACTTGATTGAGGGTCTTCAGATCCTCTTTCACCATGTCACATCTAGATGCCCTATCCGGGTCGTGACACTGGGAATGGGATGACCATGAATCACATAGTGCATAACAAGTATTTCTAAGGGGCGGGTAAGTAGGACTCAAGCTATGGAGGCACACCAAGGTTTTGGGACTTCCCATATAAGAACATAATCAACACACAATCCCAACATCAAGTCATAAGAATAATCAAATACCATTTCCATAATTAAGGCTCATAAAGCATAACATTTCAGTAGTTATAATATCCACAATTACAATCCGACGTACAAGAGTTTAGTTGTCCAACCAACCTCTACATGAGATAAGCGGGGCCTCGACATAGTTTGAGGCTCACCCTCAATACATAATTAAAGAAAGGTAAAATCAATACTAGCTAGATGGAAAGTGGCTATTTTCCTTGAACAAAAGGGCTCACCACAAGCAATAGGCTTCAAGATGATCACATTTCATCCGGTGGAATATAGAACTCGTCTCCGGTTCCTACATAGTTAGAACATGTAGACAAGTGTATGGTTTAGCACAATAAAGCACTAAGTATGCGGGCATGCAAATGCATATGCGCATGAACCTATAATAACCTACATGGCAAGGGATCATATATAGAAGTGAATATAAGAAAGAACAATATATCAATATGCCATGAAATCCATGATACATTAAGTGCCATAATGCTTATGATATAGAGTGGATGGAACCACAACCGAAATCCAAATCCATGTGAGCTACAACATGAACTTGCCCAATGATGCCTCCCATTGGATCGGAGAGGATTACTTGCCAAAGGTAATCAACACCACACCTTATGGGCCTCCTATTTTGGTGTGATGGCCACCTTCCTTATGGGTCTCCCATTTCGAAAGGATTTACATAGCATAGCATATCATATCATATCAAAGCATACCTTACGGCCATTTCAGTAGCAACCTATGGTCGCACATAGTTTCAGGAAAAGAGTGGAACCCTTGTGGATAGCCCACTTATTACTCCAATCCTTCTCGGTACTAAGTCATAATACTACAAGAATACGTATACTTATATATGGTTTTAAAACAGAAACTTGACACTTTATCATCAAATCATGCATACTTTGGCTTGGAAGCCAAATTGATACGCCTAAACTCACACCTCAAATGAAGTGCAAAGCGGTCGTTGACCAAATATGGAACCCAACAAGAGTTGGAGTCGATCCCATAGGGAATGCGTGAAAATACAGCTAATAGTACATTGTCTTACGTGTAATTACTACTTCCCAAATAACAATGCATAATAAAAATGTGATTTTTTGCAATAATATTTAAACTAAGTAACACACGTATTCTATTGATTTCTATATACGATGACTATTGAGGTTCAACAATGACTTGTTAGACTAGGTTTGCGGTTCCGATGACACCAACTTCAATATTCAAACTTAGATCTTTTGCGATAGTGATCTCATATACAGAGTAAGTAACTGGTTAACACCTAATTCACCTTCCAGTCCCTCTTAGGTGTATATCGTTCCTTACCTTCAAGTCTTGGAATGTTTTACTCATTATTCCCTTACTTTCCACTCCAGGATACTCTCACCTTCCGGTCTCGAGTACTTAGACTAGGTTAAAAACCGTGAATTCTTCCACGAGAATCTTTTTCTAATCACTACCTCCCTTTCGGACAAACAGTGAATACAGGGTTACCCCAATGCGTCGACTCATCAAGGATTAAGTTCAATTGAAGCCATCTTATGGTGTATATGATAATCACTTCTGACGTTAGCCCTAAATTTGCCTATCTTCTTTTGTAATCATGGTCCCCACAACCCTAGTTGTGGGTTTAGATTAGCATGTTTGACGAATCCGAATTAGAAAAAGATGAAAAAGACATAATCACACTTACAATGGAATGGTCAATGAAACTACATCTTGAAATTGCAATTCAATGAATCAAACGTAGCAAATATTTGCAAAAGTAATGTGACAAGCATAATATCCTCTCTGTTCTATGTTCAACAGTCAATAATAATGTAAAAATGACCTATAAATATATTTATATGACTTAGAAACAAATCCTACGCTAAATAGAAAATTGGGTGTCAGCACGCTCAACGATGACTACACGGACCATGTAAGGTTAAACGGTCTGTCTCACCTTCCATCTAAATCTACTTTGAGCCATATTTCACACTCTCCTCAGTCGACCTCACTGCCTCACTTGACGAGCACCTGTGACGGGCCGTGTACTGTCACACGGTCCTTTTGGGTCACCGTCTGTTTTGCCTTAGTGTCCTGCCTTGAGTGTGAACAATGCCACAGGTTCTGTAACACTTCACAGTGAGTTTAACGGTCCATGCAACGATCAACGACCCGTCAACATGTTCCGTGTGCTTTCACTTGAACTCAAATCCATGTCAATTTCATGCCCAACCTACTGCCTCGGCTCACGAATGGTTACACGACCCATGAAGGAGTACACGGGCCGTCAATCTTCCCGTGCAATCAGACTTGTGCAGTTTCAACTCATCTCCATCTCAGCCACTCACTGCCATCTCTCACGGCCAACCTCGCGGTCCGTGAAGGATCACACAGCCCGTGGAGGTGACCGTGTAAGGCTAGGAATGGCCTTTTTGGCCATATTCTACTTCTATCGAACTGTGTTCATTCCTTGCCCATGTTTCCTGAAAATACGCTAAACAAACCTTTAAACGCACAAACTTTGCTTGAGAACTTACAAAGATTTTACCTGAAAAATGCTATATGACGAGTGTTTTCACGACTCATCAACACCCTCAACTTAAAATCCTTGCTTGTCCTCAAGTAATGACTAACAACACACAAACACAAGCCCCTAACAGCTAACATGCAATAATCCCTACGTTACTCTGAATCACACAACAAACACAACTTTAACATGCACATACACCCCAAAAGACTTACACAACTTTGGTTAAGCATCATATTACGTCCAACTGATCATATTATACTCAAAAATCACAATGGTCGGTTAGGTAAGCAGCAAAAACGTGTACGAATGGTGCCCTCACCACAAAAAAGTCTCACACACGGTATATGTTTGCAAAATAGAGAACAGAATGTATGCACTCTCGCTCACAAAAGATTTTCAACTGACACACAAGTACAGACCATAAGCTTGCCCTTATTTTCACCACCTCAAATCTTGAACAACGATTTTAGGATCACTATAGGACTTTTATGGCTTGTAACGTAGGCTCAGGTTAAGATGTGGTACATTTAGGATCAATAGTGACTAAATTGGCCCCTCCAAAGCACTACCTGGACTTATCTCTCACTTCTTGTTGCCAAATTCTTGTTTTCCTCTATCCTTGCATGTTTTAGAAAGCATTGCCACTTATTACTATTATTCTTATTTTATTTTTAAATAATTTTTTTTCTTTTTTCTTTTGTGACTTTGCTCCCCAGTCTTTAGTTTCTACTTGCTTCTTTTCATCAACCTACCCCTTACACTATTCACTTTCCCCAAAATAGCCACCCTCAACTTAGGCTTTTTGCCTATATTGAGGTGCACAGTGTCTTTCTGATAGGACCAAGGACAATAAAAGCCACCCTCAACTTAAGTGTTAACTTAATGTGAGGTTCACGATGTCCTTGGAGAGACCAGGGCTAACGTAAGGATTTGAATCAAAGTAAGTAAGGTGAGTGGGGTGATTACAAAGAAAAAGGTTCATTTCTGCTCAACTTTTGGTTCAAAGGGACACTTTCATTTGGTTGGTCGATTTAGGCTAAGTGACTTTTCACAAATATCGCCTAAGATGCTTTCCTAATTCAGTCATTCAAGTATTTTAGCGGGTCCAACTGGGCAAGTTCTAGCTTACAAATGTGCCATCTGAATTCAAATACTAGGCCCACATGCACATGACACACATCCAACGCTATCTAGAACCAACCAACCAAGTTTTTATCATTCATTCAAAATCAATCAACTAGACAATACACAAAAACTTTGCACAAAATCACACAAGCTAGTTAGTATAGAATGCATGCACACACCATCACTGTGACTATCATCATACAAACTCAGGATTATTGCCCAACCTATTAAAAACCTTATGTTTATGCAACTATACAACCTAAACATGCCAATTCTACTATATAAACCACCTGAGAAAAAAGAAACATGGCAACAAAAACTTCCAGGTGACAGGAATGCCCTACCCCCATAAAAAACAGTGGATTGCCCTCAATACATATAAAGTAAGAAATATAGGAACAACAGGGCAAGGGCATACTTGGGACGCACTAGGCATCGGGTTGATCATCAACCTCAGCATGCGACCCTCCAGCGGGGTCGTCTCCCTCAAAGGTCGGTCCTCTCGTAGACCCACTCCCAGATGCTTCAGTTTGCGTCACCTCAAAAGCCAATATTTCCTGTTCCACCTGTAACGCTGCTGCTCTTCGGCTGGCCCGAAGTGCTTTGCGCAGCTATTTGGCTTCTGCTTCTTGAGGATCCTCTGGCGGGCTATGGCCATGTTAGCATTTTTTGTCCTTTCCTCTTTGACGGGAAGGCTCTGGTGAGGCCATCATGGAAGCATCCAGTGTCGGAGGCGGCACAGTCCAACAATCCTCCAAAGAAGGGGCGAGAGAAGGGGCAACAAATAAGTTCAACAGTGACTCAATAAGCAGAGATGGAGGCGGGGCATTATATTTGGCCAATAGCACGGCTACTTGGTTTTTTAATTCAGCAACCGTGTTGGCTATGTTGGATGCCTCCCTCCCCGACAGATTGTTGATCTACTCCTAGAAGTATGTCTCCAAGCCGGTGATCTGGCTTTGGAGAACTGCTATCTCTTTGCGTAGTTCTGAGCGGATCAACTCTGTATGAGTATGGAGTACCTGCGGTATTCGCTCCATGATCTGATCAACTATAGCCCGCGTCTACCGCTGGTCATTCACCAGACGGGCTAAGAACTCTTAGGGCAAATAGACATACCCCTGTAGCCGCTGCCGCCTGGGAAGTGCTACCCTCAGCCTGGTCCGACGCTTCACTGGTTAGAGGCATCTCTGTGACACCCTCTAAATCAATAGGTTTTCTTGGGGCAGCTTGAGGAAACACTGGCGGGGCTCCGTATCGCTGCGTCCTTATCCGGAATAGGGGGTTGTTGATGTCTTTGATCAAAGCTATGTTGACCCCCGCAGTCGAATATGTCTTTCGGTCAAAATATCGAGTGACAGGAACCTAGGCCCATCGAGAGAGAGCTCCGATGAGGCAAGGGAATGGCATGGCAGACCGCTCACTGAGGGCCCTATCCCTCATCTCCGTGGCTATGACACGCCCTACATTGATGGGATAGCGGGCTATGAGACATGCCACTAGTGATGCCTGCGACAACTGGAGGATATTATCATTTAGAGTGGGTCACAGGTGGGTCCACACCACAGACCAACAAAATGTAGCATGGAAATTTAGA
This sequence comes from Solanum aculeatissimum, assembly GCA_038996855.1. NCBI lineage: Eukaryota > Viridiplantae > Streptophyta > Magnoliopsida > Solanales > Solanaceae > Solanum > Solanum aculeatissimum. The sequence continues at coordinate 5,919 of JBCEWC010010617.1, forward strand.
GATGCTTTAGTAATGGGGGTCCACAGGTCAGTGACCCGGGCAACTTCAACGCCCTGCAGAGCAATTTATTGTGCGGTCCAAGTGACAACAGCAACTCGGGAGCCGAGATCTGCCAACAATGCTGCCTCAGAAATCTGATGGACTTTTGCAGCATATAGGCCGTCAACTGGCGGTTTGTACTATGGTCCATGCAAGAATTGGTTGATAGTAACCTATGATATATCAACTTCTTGACCCCGAATGGACAAGCTACGTAGAGGGGCCACATTACCGGCCATGTACCGCCGCAACCTCCTAGTGCCACCTCCCGCCGAAGTCAACAGATCTGCTGCATAGGCTGAGTAGAATTCCTGAATTAGCGTAGGCCCATAAAACCCAGGCTTTTGGGTCATCCACCCAAATTCGTGGAATTCAAAAGTGGATTTAATATCTGGGATAGCATCAAAATGATCGATGAAGACGATCAATTCCGGGATCACAACGCGCTTCTGAAAGCCCCAAGAACCCTTTGTCAATCTGTTGCAATAGATATCCCGACTGCCTGGGGTGGTCCATCGGCTGCGGAGAAATATTAGGGTAGCCCTGGCTTCCTTCTCATTAGGAGCTCGAGCGCTAACAACATGTATGTCATCGTCGTCACTATCTCAAAGCTTGAGTTACTCCCTGTTGGCTGACTAGAAGATTCAGTTGGAGAATTATGGAGTCGAGTTTGCCGACGAGGACCCATAGTACCTGAAAGCACATAATAAGAACTATTAGCTTTGTAGAAACAAAACAACTAAAATAAGATTACACGAGTACTCAGACTTCCCCATAGTGGTACTAAGTGACAATGACCCTTAAAAGTGGTGTCACCCATCTATCATTGGGAAATAGCACGTAGACCCCTTTTTGTAAGCCCCACAGACATGCTATTAGCATAATTGAACAATGACTGGGTGCATGACAGCTGGATGGAACAGTACAGGGACCATGTGATGTGGCACGGCCCGTGAACAGGTCCGTCTGGCAACACTTGAGATGTGTGGACAGTTTGCATATGGACGGGACCATACACGAATCGTGTGACGTGGAATGGTCCGTGAGATGGGTCTTCTGCGTCATCATTGTTGGTCATTCAACACATGCCCAAGGTAGACCTGATGGACACCATACCGTCCGTGTGCACGTACACGGTCCATTAACAATGCCATGGGGCGCAGTAGGCACGCATCTCGGATGGGCAACTAACAATTCCGGACAGCCAGTGTACAGATCGGAACTGAGACAAACTTCCCAATACTTGTTACCATGAATACGAGAGTTTAACCCACTCAACAACGTCAACAAACCATTTAAGCATATTTTGGGCAAGAAAAACTTCAAAGTGCATCCATGGAGATTATGTAAACCCAACTTCTTTCCCCACCCAATTTGCCCCCATTAAAACACAAATTAGCACCCAAGCTTCAAGCTTTTTCCAAAGAGAAACACAAAGAGCATCACTTTCAGAAAAATAAAGAGAAACCATAGGAGTACTTACTTGATTTTTGACAAAATTAGTAGGGGGATGATTGTAACGAGACGTCACACCACGTGTAGTACGAGATGGAGCGTGAAAAAGCTTTCAATCCGTGGAGAAAAAGATGGGTTTTGAGAGAGTTGAGAGAGTTTGAGGGGAGGTTGGTAGGAAAGTATGAAGAAAAGTGAAGAATAGGAGTTGGGAGTGGAATAAATTCGGGTGTCATTCGGTCAACGTGGTCAACCGCCTGTGTCAAGATCACCTAGACGGACCGTCCCACGTGTCATGGCCCCTTGGATCATCCGTGGACATACACTAGGCCAACTGCGGGATTATTTATCCAAGGCATGTACTGTCTTATTGTACGATTGGCCTCATCTTCTGTGTGAAGTCACATGACCCATTTGTCCTTCCGTGTAAAGGGACTTGGGTTAAGGAATGAGTCTTTCCCTGGATTTAGTTACTGGTTCTCTTAATGGGTGACCTAACGGTCCGTGTGATGTCACACGGGCCGTCTGGCAGTCCGTGTAACATGACTTGGCGTTATTTTGCAACCTATCAAAGGGGTAAGTCACTGCCCCACTACACAGTTCGCCTCAAGGTCCATGTGAAGTCAAATGACCCATTTGGCCATCCGCGTAATGTGACTTGAACTTTTTGAGCGACTTTCCCGTGGACACGGTCACTGGCCCACTTCACGGTTGGCCTCAGGGTCCGTCTGGTGTCACACGGGTCTTTTGGTCAGCCCTGTCATTAGACTTGATCTATTTTGGATCACAGTGTGATGGGATCGGTCACTGCCCCACTTCACTATTGGCCTCACAGTCCGTGTGGTGTCACACGGGCTGTTTGGTCATTTGTGTTGTGGGACTTTGGAGTTGTTTGACCTAAAACCGAGACGCACTTACCTGGAAGGTCGTGTCTACAACACACTCACGGGCCTTGTGCTAGCATACGAGCCCTAGGTAATGCCGTGCCACAGACCTTTGTTTATGTTGCTAAATCTTTAGCTCTGCGCCCTTGTCGTATCCTCTATGACTTCCTTAAGTGCCCATTTCAACATATTAACCTGCCTCTGTGATGACAAAAACAACAACTAATGACATGCGACAAGTAAATAATATAATGTATACACTAAAACACTTTCTTTTTTTTTAATAATTAAAGCATGGGTTGCCTCCCATGAAGTGCTTGATTTTACGTCGTGGCACGATACAATGCCTTGATTACTCAGACTTCATCAAGGTGCAATACCTCTACCACAGAGGCTTCAGACACAGCACCCGCATATTGCTTGACCCTTTGGCCATTTACCTTGAACCAGTGCCTATTCTCTGCTTCTAACTCGAATGCACCATGTGGGAAAAATTGAATGACCTTGTATGGACCTGCCCATCTAGATTTTAACTTAGCTGGAAACAGCCGCAACCGAGAGTTGTAAAGAAACACCTTGTCTCCCACATTAAAGCTTCATGGTGCTATGTATCTGTCGTGGTGTGCCTTCATCCTGGACTTATACAGAGAAGAACTATCATATGTTTGCAAACGCACCTCATCTAGCTCATTTATTTGATCCAACCTCAGATTTGTGGCTTCATCTAAATTCAAGTTTAACTTCTTTAAGGCCCAGAATGCCCTATGCTCAAGTTCCACAGGTAAGTGACACGCCTTACCAAACAGTAATTGGTATGGGTACATACCGATAGGGGTTTTGTAAGCTATGCGGTAGTCCTACAGCACATCATTAAGTTTCTGTGCTCAATCAGTCTTGGAGGCATTGACGGACTTTGCTAAGATCTCTTTGATTTCCCTGTTAGACACTAGTTTGCGGATGGTAGGGAGTGGCGACTCGATGCTGCTTGAACCCATACTTAGCTATAGCTACACGGAAGTTCCTGTTATAAAAAATGAGTTCCCCCATCACTAATGATAGTTTTGGGGGTCCCAAATCTAGAAAAGATGTTCCGCTTCAGAAACTGAGTTACGCTCTTACTCTCGTTGTTTGACAGTGCTACTGCTTCCACCTACTTGGAAACATAGTCAACCGCTACCAAGATGTACCGCATCTTATAAGAGCTCACAAACGGGCTCATAAAGTCAATGCCCTAGACATAAAAAATTTCAACCTCCAGAATAGGTGTCAAGGGCATCTCCTGGCCCTTAGAGATATTTCCTTGTCTCTGACATTGGTCACACCCACCACTAAGTAATGCATATCCTTGTACAGAGTGGGCTAGTAGTACCCACATTGAAGTATCTTTTTAGCCATCCTAGCACTACTGTGGTGACCCCCCCACGGGGCAGGCGTGACATACTTCTATTATGCTCAATGTTTCTTCTTCAAGAACCCACCGTCGAATGATTCCATCAGCACATGTACAAAATAAGAACGGTTCGTCCCAGAAGTACCTACATACATCATGCAAAAACTTTTTCCTCTGGTGAGAGGTTAAGTCCTCAGGCATGAGGTCACTCACCAAATAGTTAGCAAAATCAGCATACCATAGAATTAAGTCTACAGAAGAAGCTAATACCTGCTCATCAGGGAATGAGTCGTCAATGGTTAGCCAGTCTTTCTCCTTCGACTCGTCCTCCAGACTAGATAAGTGATCTGCCACTTGGGTTTTAGTTCCTTTTCTGTCTTGAACCTCAAAATTGAACTCTTGTAATAGTAGGACCCACCAGATCAATCATGGTTTGGTGTCCTTTTTGGTCATGAGGTATCTCAATGCTGTGTGATCAGTATGCATGATTACCTTGGTCCCTAAGAGGTAGGCTCGAAATTTGTCGAAAGCATAGACTACCGCAGTTCCTGCTCAGTTACAGTATAGTTCCTCTGGGCTTCATTCAGGGTTTTACTGGCATAGTAAGTAGGGTGAAAGATTTTTTTATGCTTCTATCCCAGCACAACTCCCACAGCCATACCATTCGCGACACACATGATTTCAAAAGGACATGACCAGTCTGGGGACGCAACAACAGGTGCAGTAATCAGCTTCTATTTTAGAGTCAGAAAAGCCTGTTTGCAACTTTTATCAAATTGTTATTTGGCATCTTTTTATAGCAGCTTGCACAATGGATGTGCAATTTTGGAGAAGTCCTTTATGAACCGGCCGTAGAATCCCGCGTGCCCCAGGAAACTTCTTACACCTTTGACTGAGATAGGCGGTGGTAATTTTTTAATCACTTCAATTTTTTCTTTATCCATCTCTATGCCACTTTTGGAGATCTTATGGCCAATGACTATCCCCTCCTTGACCATGAAATGGCATTTCTCCAAGTTCAAAACCAGGTTTGCCTCTTTGTAGCGCTGTAAGGCCTTGCTCATGTTCAGAAGACAGTCCTCGAATGAGTCACCTACCACCAAAAAATCTTCCATAAATACATCCAAGGTATCCTCAACGATATCTGAGATGATAGACATCATACATCACTGAAATGTAGCTGGGGAATTACACAGTCTAAACGGCATCCGTCTGAAGGCGAATGTCCCATAAGGATAGGTAAAGGTAGTCTTCTCTTGGTCTTCAGGTTCTATTGATATCTTGTTATACCCCGAATAACCATCAAGAAAATAGTACCATCCTCTGCTTGCTAACCGATCTAACATCTGGTTTATGAAGGGAATGGGAAAGTGGTCCTTCAAGGTCCATTTGCTCAGTTTTCTGTAATCCATGCGAACCCACCAGCCAGTTACAGGATGTGACGAGACCAGCTCGTTCTTATCGTTAGCTATAACTATCATTCCCCCCTTTTTGGGTACACACTGCACTGGACTAACCCACTAGCTGTCTAAAATCGAGTATATCACCCCAGCATCCAACCACTTAATGATTTCCTTCTTGACAACCTCTTGCATGGGCGGGTTGAGCCTGCGCTGATTTTCAATGCTGGGCATGTAGTTATCTTCTAATTTTATTGTATGAGTGCATATGCCCGGCGGGATTCCCACAATGTCAGCTATAGAACAACCAATAACCTTCTTGAACTGATGTAGTACCTTCAACAATGCTGCCATCTGTACTTCATGCAAATCCACAGCCACAATCACGGGTAAAGTATAATTAGTACCAAGGAAAGCATACCTTAAATGTTGTGGAAATTCTTTATGCTCTACTGTTGGAGGCTCATCAACCGAAGGCTTGGCGGGTGGTGATGGTCTATTTTGCAAGTCTAGGTCCAACCTTCTCGGCACATAGGGTATGGTTCCCCTACCTTGCAATGCTTGCACTGTACCCTTATAAACGGTCACACTGTCGTCAGGAAAATTCATGATGACCGCAGCCAGCTCATCAATACTTAGTTCCTCTTCAACTGGAACCTCAGAAAAGTATGTGTCCTCTACATCTATGACAGACATTACTGACATCTCCCTGGGCCTCTTCATAGACGCACAAACATTGAATTTGACTTCTTCAGAGTTCAATCTAAAAGTCAACTCTCCTTGTTCCACATCCACCAATGCTCTACCTGTAGCTAAGAGTGGTCTCCCAAGGATGATAGGGACCTCAAAGTCGACCTGACAATCAAGAAGAACAAAATTTGCAGGAAAAATAAACCTGCCTACCTTTACCAGCACATCACATAGGATTCCCACGGGCCTCTTAATTGACCTGTCCGCCATAAGCAGCCTCATCGACGTGGGTGTGGGGGCTCCCAAGCCCAACTGCCTATATACTTCTAGTGGCATCAAGTTTATAGTAGCTCCCAGATTGCAGAGAGCCCGTGCAAAATCAAATGATCCTATTGTGCATGGAATGGTAAAATCCCCAGGATCCTCCTTTTTCCCTACCAACGATCTTGTAGCAATGGCACTACAGTGGTGGAGGATCCCTACTAACTCAAATGTGATATTCCATTCTTGGTTACTAGGTCCTTCAAGAATTTGGCATAGCCCGACATCTTCTTGAGTACTTCCACTAAGGGTATATTCACAAACAGCTCTTTTAACATTGCTAAAAACTTTTGGAAATTGCCGTTGTCCTCCTTGTTTTTCAACCTTTGTGGAAATGGCGGTGGTGGCTTAGGGACAGCCAGCAAAGGTGTTGGCCCTGGTTTATCCAAAATACTTGATTGTTGAACATTCTCAGCATCATTGGGCGTCACAACTGCTTCTCCCACTATCTCATCTGGCCGGTGCACTTTGGTGCTTGCTGCACTACTACTCCCTTGACCTCCCATATCTCTGACTAGCACAGGTTCCAGAAGTACCAATTCGCTTCTTGTGGTTACAGCCATGAAGTGACCATTATTTTTGGCGTTCTGGATGGTATCACTAGGAAGGGCCCCAACCTTCCTCTGATTCAGTGAAACAGATAACTGGTCCATTTCCTGCTCCAGTTGTTTAATTAAAGTAGAGTGAGAGTCCACTAACTGATGAATATTTAACATTTCCCCATGCATGTCTCTCACCCCACACTCAGTCGCTTCCACCTTGTCCAACACTTAAGCCATCATCTCTTCCAGTTTTAAGGGACTACTGCCATTATTTGGGCGCTCTCTATTCATAGGAGGTACATATGGTGCAGGACGATCATTTCGGAAGTTGTCTCTATTTTGCCAATTGTCATTATCTCTAGCCACGGGTCGATCATAATAATTTTCTCGTCCATAGTTCCGACCATGGTTTCCAGAGTTAAATGGCCGAAAACCCCCTGACTATTTAGCAACTTAGCCTCTTCATCATACTCGTACCCTGCATCATCATACCTAGGCGACAAGTCTACTACTTTGACCTTTTCTAAACCTCCACCCAATAGCTTCTTTGTCAACAAATCCATCTGAGTTCGCATATGAGCCATGTCTTGGTCATATTTCTCTTCTTTCTTGTGTTGTTCAACACTCATCCCAACAAGGAACCCTGAGCAATTGCCATCTCTTGTATACCAGGCTCTGCTATTTTTGGCCGCTTGATCTAAGATGTCGATAATATCAGGAAATGTTTTGGCCATATACGAACCCCCACAAGCTGCATCAACAATACGCTTAGTCATAAAGTTGCACGACCGGTAGAAAACCTCCTTTAGATGCTCATTTGTGAGGTTGTGGTTCGGGCATTGCTTAATATTTTGTCTGTACCGCTCCCAGGTCTCGTATAACGCCTCTGTTAGTAACTACCTATGTGCACCTATCTCATCCTTTAGCTTAAGTTTTGCAGATGCTGGGAAAAAGCTCTCTAAAAATGCCTCCTTTAGCTCACCCCAGGTGTGAATAGAACCATACGGAAGTTCATTCAGCCACTTGGTTGCCTCCCCACACAGAGACAACAGAAATAGCCTGAGTCTTATTGCTTGCTAATTAACCCCTGGGATATCAGAGGACTAGCAGGTGGAGATAAAATTCGTGAGATGTTGGTTGGCATCTTCATATGGTTGTCTCGTAAACAGACCCTTCAGTGCTTGCATCTGCAACATAATGTTGGTGATGGAAAATTTCACCCCTGCGAGCAGTGGCAGCAAGACAATTTCTCCTGTGGCCCCAGTGTTATCTTTCTTATCATATATAGCTCGTGGCTGCTGGGGAACAGGTGGCTGCATAGGAGGAGGTGGTCTAACTCCAACTTGATGCTGAGGAGGGACCACCGGTGGAAATCTATCACCATCACGATCATGAATTCCAATTCCATTAAGTCCCCTATTCTCAATATTAAGGGCTAATTCTTGTCGCCTCTGCGCCTCTCGCTCCTGTGCATTCATCCTTCTAATGGATCTCTGTAGCTCTAGGTCATAGGCGATTAGAGGTTCACTTTTATTGCAGGTAGCGGGCATACACAACCTGACTCCTGCAGTACTAACAAACAAAACAAAAATGTAAAATCAGGAAATAGATTTACACTAAAACTAGCACTAATAGACTATATCTTCGCCGTATTCCCCGACAACGGCGCAAAAATTTGATACGCCCAAACTCACACCCCAAATGAAGTGCAAAATGGTCGTTGACCAAATATAGAACCCAACAAGAGTTGGAGTCGATCCCACAGGGAATGCGTGAAAATACAGCTAATAGTACGTCGTCTTACGTGTAATTACTACTTCTAAAATAACAATGCATAATAAAAATGGGTATTTTTGCAATAATATTTAAACTAAGTAACACACGTATTCCATTGATTTCTATCTATGATGACTATTGAGATTCAATAATGACTTGCTAGACTAGGTTTGCAGTTCCCATGACACCAACTCCAATATTCAAACATAGAGCTTTTGTGATAGTGATCTCACATACAGAGTAAGTAACTGGTTAACACCAAATTCACCTTCCAGTCCCTCATAGGTGTATATCATTCCTTACCTTCCAGTCTTGGAATGTTTTACTCATTATTCTCTTACTTTCCACTCCAGGATACTCTCACCTTCCGATCTCGAGTACTTAGACTAGGTTAAAAATCCTGAATTCTACCACAAGAATCTTTTCCTAATCACTACCTCCCTTTCGGACAAATAATGAATACAGGGTTACCCCAATGCGTTGACTCATCAAGGTTTAAGTTCAATTGAAGACATCTTGCGGTGTATATGATAATCACTTTTGACGTTAGCCCTAAATTTTCCTATCTTCTTTGGTAATCATGGTCCCCAAATCCCTAGTTGTGGGTTTATCCTAGCATGCTTGACGAATCCGAATTAGAACAAGATGAAGAAGACATAATCACACTTACGATTGAATGATCAATGAAACTACAGCTTGAAATTGCAATTCAATGGATCAAACGTAGCAAATATTTGCAAAAGTAACGTAACAAGCACAATATTTTCTCGGTTCTATGTTCAGCAGTCAATAATAATGTAAAAACGACCTAAAAATGTATTTATCTAACTTTGAAACGAATCCCACTTGAAATAGGAAAATTGGGCATTGACACGTTCAACGATGACTACACGAACCATGTAAGGTTAAACGGTTCGGGTCACCTTCCATCTGAATCCACTTAGAGCCATATTTCACACTCTCCTCAGTCAACCTCACTGCCTCACTTGACGGGCACCTGTGACGGGTTGTGTACTGCCACACGATCCATTTGGGTCACCGTCTGTTTTGCCTTAGTGTCCTGCCTTGACTGTGAATCTTGCCACAGGTTCTGCAACACTTCACGATGTGTTCAACGGTCTATGCAACGATCAACGACCCATCAACATGTTTGGTGTGTTTTCACTTAAACTCAAATCCGTGTCAATTTCATGCCCAACATACTGCCTCGGTTCACGGACGGTTACATGGCCCGTGAAGGAGTATACGGGCCGTCAATCTTCCCGTACAATCAAACTTGTGTAGTTTCGACTCATCTCCATCTCAGCCACTCACTGCCACCTCTCACGGCCAACCTCACGGTCCGTGAAGGATCACATGACCCGTGGAGGTTACCGTGTTAGGCTAGGAATGGCCTTTTTTGTCATATTCTGCTTCTATCGAATTGTGTTCATGCCTCACCTGTGTTTCCTAAAAAATACGCTAAACAAACCTTTAAACGCACAAACGTTTCTTGAGAACTTACAAAGGTTTTACCTGAAAAGCGCTATATGATGAGTGTTTTCATGACACATCACAAACATACTTTCAATACTCTCATATATACATAACAAGAGTCAAACATCTTTCATAATCACCCATCATGGGCTAAAAAGCCAAACAAACTTTTATGTCAAACTTCATACATAAGAGTAGCTCCATACTTGTCATATCATATCATATAATATTGGTACAAGCACCAATGTTTCTCAAAGAACCATATCATAGACTTAGTATGATCACAACTTAGCCATAACCCATACTTGTTCAAAATCATAGTCATAGACATGTCTGGGACTTTTTCCACATCAAAACTTTCATCAAAATCCATGATCATGTATGCAAATGTCATGAGGAAAAATGAGAATAACATGGATACTAGAGTTCATACTTTAAATTAAAATCAAGAGTAATTCATAAGAAATTCAAGTTAAATCAACCTTCAAATCATCATTTAAATACTACGCATGCATAGCTCAAGAGTAAAGGGGACATGCATAACTTGATCGTCATCAAAACCATTGAATCTTCATATAATTTAAACTTAAATCAACTTTAAAACACCTAATTCTATAGCACATAATCCCAATCAATTAAATACTTGAAAATTTAAAGAATCCATCCTTAAAGAAATCATAGAATCAAAATTTAAAGAGGAGGGTTCTTGGGTCTTCATGGATGAAAAGGAATCCATGAATCAAACCCACATACCTTGAAATTGACCAAGAGAGTTGAAGACTTTCACAACAAGGATGATCTTCCCCAAATTTAATCAAGCATTCAACAATGGAGGTCAAGAGGATTGAGAGATTTAAAAATGGATTGAAGAGTGTTTTTTTTTAATTTTTAAAGACCCTATGGGAGGGTCAGGGGCTAAGCAAGACCCCCAGGATTTAACATAATAAAACAAATCAAAAGAAATACAAAGAGGGGGACATGAACTTTAATTCCTCCTAAAGGTGGTACTCAATGACTAGCTTAAAGCACTAATGATGAGACCCTAATAAATTGGACAATCCAAGAAAATCCTAAGAGAGGACTCCTCTCATTATAAAATTCTAGGAAAGAAATAAACAAGGGAGACTCTCCCCTTACAATTTGAGCAAAATCCTAATACTAATCCTATTTGTATCATGTTGTTCAGCTCCTGGATCAGTGGAAAGATCTCTGTCATGTGAATGAGTCAGCTATGGTGGTTTCCTCATCCTCTTCAATTGTTTCCTCCTTAAAGAAACTATTAGCATCTTATCCATTCTTAGGTGTGCTCTACTGTCTCTTGGCATAAGGTTTACATCATGAAACACTTGAGGGATACTTAACTACTGGTTGTACTGAGCTAGAGAGTCTGCAACCTTGTTTGCTTCTCTTAGAACATGATTTCTTTTGAATTCCTGAATGTGGAATCTTGAGAGTTGGATTCTCTCCAGCTATTTCTGTAGTTTCCAAGGGGAGTAGTTGTGTGGTTTATCCATGAACTGAGGGACTCTGCATCCACCTCCAAATGGACTCTATTGGCTCCCATTTGGACACACC
>JBCEWC010010618.1:0-17462 GCA_038996855.1 Solanum aculeatissimum
CAGGTAACCGAAGGCGATGGACTCCCGTCTCTTTTTCCGTCACTTTTTTAAAAAAAATTAAATAAATTTAAAATAAAAGGTACGGATAGAGACGTCGAGTCCGTCACTTTTATGAAATCTGAATAGCGACGGACAAACGACGCAGTCCAGCGCTATATAATTAAAAATATTTAAATTAAATAAAAAACATTTGGCTGAAAAAACCGCCAAAAAAGGCGACGGACAGGGAGACCCTTTCCGTCGCTTTCTCAAAAAAAAATATTTAAATTAATTTGTTAATTAAAGAAGCGACAGACTGCGTCGGTTAGTCCGTCGCTTCATTGAGCGACGCAGTCCATCGCTTTCATGGCCGTCACGTTTTCATAGTTTTTTAGTAGTGATACATACAGAAAAATTGGAGGTTGCAAACAATCAATTAAGCAGAGGGGATATATTGAAGGATCAATTGTCCAAGCTCATATTGCCAGAGAACATGATGATTTTTATTCCTTTTACTTTGGGGATGAAGTACCATGTAGGAGTAATAGGTCAAATCATAATGATGAGGGTGATATTGATCCTATGTTTCCACTTATTTTGATTTTTAATCAAAGTGGACAAGAATCTAAAAGGCGTGGAAGATGAAGTCGCACTAGTATGGAATAATAATCAGCTATGACTCATATTTTGCTTAATTGTCCCGCAATTCAACCATATCTTGAGTGTGAGTAAAATTATGTTATCAAATTACATAGTAATATATGAGTACTAACTGACAAAATTGTATGTGTCAACAATAGTTTGTTTGTAAACACATGGGCAACGAAGCTATATATACAAGATTTTCAACATGGTTAAAGAGTTATGTAAGTATGAATGTTTAAACATATTGAATCGATAAGTATAATATATTAATTTTATACTTAATTGTATTATCATGAATACAATCTATAGGTTTATGATGAATACTCAAATGTCAAACATTCACCATTTGTGAGAGAGATCACACCTGGGCTTGATTCTCAAATTCATACACTTCATAAGTACTGTGTGAATAGTTTTAAGTTTCAAACTAGGAAAGTTTCTACGTAAAAGAAAATCAATAACAATGATGTGTTTGTTCAAGGTAATATCGACGATAATGGTCATACTATTGAATATTTTGGTGTCATTCAAGAGATTGTTGAACTAAGATATTTAAGATGGCCTAAGAAAAAGATAGTATTATTTTAGTGTAAGTGATTTTCTCCATCACAAAGAGGCACAAGGATGGACCAGCAACATAACATAATTAATGTTAAACACATCAGACAATACGCAAGTTATGATTTTTTTATCATTACCCAAAATGCTAAGCAAGTCTATTATGTTCCATATCTATTGAGTAGAAATAAGGTTGATTGGTGGGTTGTTATTAAGACAAAAATCTATGGGAAGAATAGAAATTGAGAATGTATTAGATGTGACGCACCAAATGATGTTGCACTTGTTCAACAACAAGTTATTGTTGAGTTGAAAATCACACTAGAACATCCTCAGCACATACTAGAAGAGGTTTCTAATGATGACCTTGTAATGTCAAACATTGAGGAAGAAGTAAATGAGGAATATTAATCATTTGAGGAGGAGAAATGGGAAGATAGTAAACATGAAACAACTGAGAAGGATGAATGGGAGGATGATGAAAATGAAACTGTCACGACCCAAAACGAGTCGTGAGTGGCACCCACACTTACCCTCCTTGGTGGGCGAACCAACATACACATCCCAGTCTATATTAATAGTTCAGCTTATAAAATACGATAATAATCAAAAGCTCAAACTCATAACGCAAGAAATAACCAAAAATCTCTAAGTTTATTACAGTATGTTCCCCAAAATCTGAAAGTCATCACAGCAAGGATACTAACCTCAAAATACCAAATCTAAGAATGTTAACACCAAAATAAATGAATAAAATAATTTATGTCCAAAAACTAAGGACATTATTTTATTACCGAGAGATTCTAACACGAGATAGGAGGATAACTCACCCTAGAATCTGATGTGCTAGGGACTGGCTAGAGTTGAGGGCGAGTCAAAGTCGCTGGAACACTCGTTGCACTCCACAAAGTAAAACAAGAAAATACAAGTAGGGGTCAGTACAGGCAACATGTACTGAGTAGGTATCATCGACCGACTCAAAATATAAATCAATATGCATAAAATAATAGCAAGAAATCACTATAACACTTAACATGTGGTAACAACAAGAATAGGTACATAACCAACCAACGATATCAAGAATACACATGAGAACTCGGGTCTCCACAACATGCTTCTTTTGAGAGATAGGTTCTTTGGAATTGAGTATATTTAAGTTATTTTAATATGTGTTTTCTTTATTATTATCGTGCCGAAACGTGGAACCCGATCCAATATATGTCATGGCAGAACGTGACACCCGATCCCATAAGATAGTGTGTCGGAACGTGATACCCGATCCAAATATACCATGTCAGAACGTGACACCCGATCCAATTATATTTAATTTATCAATCTTTATTACTTTCCACTTCATTAACAATATTTCATCAAGCCTTCTTTATTCACGGCATCACTTTGATATATCAAGTTCAAGATTATGGATTTTGTGGTCTTGGGATTGCAGACTAATCACAATAATATATCAGTCAACCAAACCACAACAATTACATGCATAGAAAATTTCACAGCTTTACCAGATGACTATTAATCACTATTAAGAGTCTCTCTATGAGATACAATAAACCATAACCTACCTCAAATAGATGAACTGAAATCAAATGAGTTAATCCATCAGTGCTTTTCCTTTCTCCAATACCTCCCAGCGTTTCAAATCTATCAAATGTATAATATTCATAAGTAACCGAGTCCATAGACACTCATATTGCTATATGTCTAACCGAGACCAAAACTCACCAAAATTTATAATCTAGTTCCTAAATTTCAAGTTTAGGGTTAAGTCTTAGTCCCTCTGAACATCATAAATTTAGTGGTATTTATATAATATCATAGATATAATATTCAATTACCTATACCAAAACTTAAATCATAATATGATCATTGAAATATAAACCAAAATTAATTAGAACTAATATGACACAAGAAACCTAATTACTTAACTCACTGTATTCCAACAATAAAATTAAACTTTTCATTCGTTTTCCACCTTACGCACACCCACTGGCTCTTCAAACAATTTATCCATTATTAAGTCTATACAACTAACTAATATGACATAATTTAATTCAACCAAAGAGACATAAGGTAAAGAGTTTACCTGAAATAAATGCACACTAGCTTAAACTGTCAAATGGCTATATTACCACTTAGCCATTCAACATATGACACCAACTTACACTACATTACCTATATAATATAATTCTTATGTTAACATCAATGGTTGAAATTATAGATAGACTTACCTGCACAGTTTCTTTATGTCTGCCGCACTTGTTCTCTCGCCCCAACCTCTTCTCTTTCTTTTTTTTCGTCTAAGGGTTTCTGCCCTCTTTTTGTTGCTTCAACTTATTATGTATTAAAAGTGAAAAATTCTACTACCTATTTTTAATAAATATAAGATAAGTAGTATAGGATTTTAACTAAGTTATCACTTTAACCCGTAAACTAATTTAATTATCTAAAATTACTCCTAAGCTAGATAAAAAAAGCTATCAAATAGTCCAAATCACCCATTAAAAATTTATAAGACAAATCCTTTAAAGCTCTATTTCTCAAACGACTTGAGGGTCGTTACAGAAACAAGCGATGAGAAATAGAGTGATACATTATAACTAGTATGTACGCTATTTATTGTGCTAACATTAAATTTATTTAAAAAATTTTATATATCGTATTATTACTTTACATACAGATATCATCTGATGGCGATGATGATAGACCTCGAGATCATCTTGGGGTAAGCAGTTCTAGTAGAAGCGGGAAAAAAAAGTCTAGTAGGACGCCTATTGATCCTGAGGATATCCCAGGATATATTTTCTCAGCCCCGGATCTCCAGCGCCACACAACTACTACTCCTACCATTCAGGTTGTGCCATTTAGGACTATGGATCCTTTGACTTACCATAGTCAGTTTCCAAGACCACGCGGCGCTTCATCTTCGTCACAGCCCAGGTTCACTTCTTATGACTAGACCACCCAGTTATCCGCAGTGACTATTCCACAACCCCATATATTATCATCTTTGGGTGCTCCATCTTCCAGTGTTCAGTCTCCCTCATCTCATTCTCCTTATCTATCATTCCTGAGACATAGAGATTTTATTATTGAGGTTGTCACTCCTACATTGACTCGGTATTATGTGCATCCTTTGACATCAGCTTCACCTGCTTCTGTTGCTACACCCGAGAAAGCATCGAATATCACTCAGTTAGCTCCTAGCCAGCGGGACAGAATTAGAAGAGTTATGATAGAGCTCGATGGAGCCTCGTAAGTTTGTTCTTTTATTTATTTATTTTTTGCTACATTACTAAAATATTCATGAACTAATATGTTTATTGTATGTCTTGCAGGTGGCATGCATCCATTGAAGGATGCTGCCAGGGTCCTACCAGAAAGTGTTAGGAGACTATTTAATGAGCCCTATCACTCTTGGAAAGACACTCCAAACAGAATTCATCATGCGATATTTAATAAGTTTAAGGTATATATATTTACATATTTATTTTAAGTTAAGATTAATATTTATAGTATACTTTATCTAACTAATTCTTTAACACTTTTCTTTTTATTTTTCAGACGTTATGTACTTAGGAGGAGAAGTACAAGATGGTCATTGCGACCACTTTTGAGAGAAAAGTGAGCGCCAAACTATCTAGTTGGCTCAAGAAAGCTCGGGATGATGGAAAATTTTTGAATTGTTTGCAGCCTCACTTATATGAAGAGTTGCGTCAATATTGGGACTCCAATGAAGTCAAAGTTTTGTCTGAACAAGACAAAAAGGCTAGAGGCAATCTGAAAGGTGGCTCGTTGCACATTGTAGGTGCAAAGAGTGTTGGGACTATTTTGAGGGAGATGGTAAGATTTTTAAATTTAAAATTTAAATTCATAATCTTAAATATATTATTTGATTAAATATTATATCATTAATTATATTATTAATTATTTATAGGAGAAAGAATTGGGGTGTGTTCCATTTCGGTATGAGCTTTTTAAGAAGACTCATGTCAGAAAGAAGAATGATGAGTCAAAGTCGGATATGTGGATGAAAGAAAGGGTTGAACGAGCCTATGTAAACTTCTTAAGACAACTTATATATATATATATATATATATATTTATATATAGAATATATTTTATTCTAAATTTTATTTTTCATATATGTATGTATATATTAAGTATTGATTCTAACTCTGAATTATTTTTGTAATATGCGGCAAGACTACGAGCGCTACGTTCGTGAGCTTGGAGATGATGTTCAACTTACGCCTGAACAGTCCACTAACATTTGGACTGAAAAGGTAGTTGGTGGGAGCCACAAAGGTCGTATCTATAGGATGGGCTCTAGGAATGACATACGATGACTTCAATTAGGTTTAGAAGGCATTGGATCGTCGAGTCAGGCCGAGGCCCTTGACCGGGTTCAGATGGTTGCCATGTCTTGGAAAAAAGAACAACTTACAAGTGCATTCGCAGTATTTGAGGCAAGGAAGGTTGAGGAGCAAAGAAGTTACAGAAATCAAAGAACAAGTGATCAACCTCGCTTGTCGGCCTTCACCGCAGCCTTCCACTCTCGATGAATCTAATAGAGTGATGAATTTATTGAAAATAGTCCTTAGGTTCCTTTTTATTTCAGTTTTAGACAATTTGGAATGTTTTGATAAACTTTGAAAGAATTTAAAACATTATAAATTATGGAGTTTATTCGTTTTTAATGATTAATTGTGGTTGATATTATGTATTTTGTATGTTGTAACTATTGTTGCTTGTGTTGGATAACCTGTATTGAAAGAAATTGAATTGCATTTTTAATTGCAGGTGGACAGCAGAAACTGCAGGTTTCTACTGTCAAAAGAACTGCAGAAAAGCGGCGGACAGGGCCCCAAAGTCCGTCTCTTTTTTGTAATTTTTTTAATAAAATTTCTAGAAAAACGACAGACAAGGACCCTATGTCCGTCGCTTTTTTGAATTTCTTAAAAATGAATTTTCTAGAAAAGTGATGGACAGGGACCCAATGTCCGTCGCTTTTCTGAATTTTTTAAAAATGAATTTTCCAGAAAAGCAACGGACAAGGACCCTATGTCCATCGTTTTTCTAATTTTTTTTAAAAATATATTTTTTAGAAAAGCGATGGACAGGGACCCTTTTTGAAAAAAATTAAAATGTGATTTTTAAAAGCGACGTAGTCCGTCACAAATAACCGACACAGTCCATCGCAAATAAGTGACACAGTTCATTGCATTTTAAAAAGTGTCGCACAAAAAAGTAATTAAATGGACTGCATCGCATTTCCGTCGATTTTGACAAAAAAAGCGACGCAATCCGTCGCTTTTCGCCTATTTTTAGTAGTGATAGACTGTATGGATTGCTACTGTTTAATGATAATTTCTTGTTTGATTTGACTTTAGGGTATTGTATCGTAACTTATAAATTCACAAAAATGTCCTTAATTATTATAAATATTAAATTTATCAATATTTTTTAAATAATTATTTTTAAAAATAAATACATAGAATCAAGTAGAGAAACATACAAGTTAATATATCTTCAATCCATACATACAACATAGAAAATAAAAAAGTAAGAACTTTTTAAAAACGAACCTCAAAAAATAGACTAAAACATGAAAGACAAGACATGAGGCAGAAAAGAAGTTTCAAAAGTTGATGCGGAGGGAAATAAGTAATACAAAAATAATATATATATTAGTGTATAATTGGTAAAAAAAAATCAGAGAACCATGGGATACTACCAAATTTGTGGTTTTAAAAAGTGAGGATTTTATGGTTACAGAACCATGAAACCAAATTATACTATACTATATAACTAATGAAACAATCAAAATAAATATTGTTCTCTTAATAACCATATCAGACCATACCATGAAAAATCACCATCCAAACAAGTTGTAAGAAAACATGCCTATTAAATTCAAATGAATTTTTTTTCAATTAATCCAAATGAAACTGTCTCCAGTTAATCCAAATAAAATTTTTGAAAAAATTATTCTAGTAACTTATCAAATCTTAAAATAGCTTGCAGTAAATCTTCATAAAAAAATTTGAACTAGCTTACAGCAAACGAGCAAAATAATTTGTAAGAAAAATAGACACTAATATAACTTGAAGAATTAAAGCAAATAAATTTAAAAGTGAGAGTGTAAATTAAACTTACAAATTCTATTAGTCGCAAACGTCCCATCCCATATAAAATTTCTAAAAGATTCCACCCTGGCCCGTCCCACACATGGCTCAAATTCACTTCGCCCCAGATCTGCCCCGCTCCATTGCCATTCTTACATCTCATAAGTTTTGTTAAGTTTGATTTGAGAATTTTGTTCTTCATTTTGATACATTTGGTTTTATATTTTATTTTGTGGAAAGATTTATTTAATTTATTTGTCTTTATATTTTCATTATATTTAAATTATTATATTAATATTATATCAATTTTTAATATTTTTCTGATTTTTGACACATTTGTTTTATGTTTTATTTTGTGGAATAATTTTTAAAATTTATTTGTCTTTATGTTTTAATTAATTGTGACACCTCATAACTCTATCCTCACATGTACCTATGTTTCGAGATTCATTCTTACATGTGAGAAGTGTATTAGGGTCATAAGAGACTTCTAACACTTAGACGAGTTCAAAACTTTTCAATAAATTGAGTTTCTAGTGATAGATTATGCAAGAGTCGACTTTAAGAGATCACAACTCTTAGAAAACAAAGCATTATGTGACCCATGACCTAACAAATGAAAGCTCTTTGAATTATTTTTCTAACGCAACTGGTTTCATCCCATTTGGAGTTCGGAGTCAAAAGTTATGGCCATTCTACTGAACACTACCAGAGCAGGGTGATTCCACGATACCCTATACGGGTCGTGAATCGATATACGAACCATAAGGTTAGGTTTCGAGGAAAGGTCCAAAAAGTCAGATTTTGAGCCCCGGACTTCACGAATTCATCTACGGGTCATAAAGCCTTCTACGGGTCGTGAATAGGTCTCATGAAAGGTTCCAATAACGTCAAAAACGTGCCACAGAGTTTACGGAAGGTCCCTACGAGTCGTAAAAATCTTAGGGTTATGGATAGGTCTCGTGAAAGGTTCCAGTGACCTCAAAAACGTGGCCAAAGGTTTATGAAAGGTTCCACGAGCCGTGAAAGTAGCCTGTGGATGACTTTTTATAGCTTTTTCTAAGGGGTTATTTTGGTCCTTTCCCATCCTTTTAAAGCCTAGACTCGACTTTTTTATACCTAAATTAAGTCCTAAACATATCAGTAAGTTATTTTCCGCTAGAACACATCCTCCAAAACATAGAACAAGAATTCAAGAGAGAAAAAGGCTAGGATTTGAAGAGAGAACTTGAGGATTCTTCCAAGCTACTCCAAGATTCAAACTTTCAGGTATGTAAGGCTAATCAAAATATGGATTTTGTTCGTTCATGTGCCCCATAGACCGAGTTATTGGATGTGAATAAATTGAGTCTTCCATGGATGTTCTTAAAGGTGTTTTTTTAAAAATTCTAATGTACTTCTGTATAATTATGCACCAATTATAGTTTCCATGAATTAATTACTCGAAATAGATGATTTTACTTTTCTACATGAACCTTAGCATTAAATCTGATATTTTTGCATATAACACTTAAATGAGCATGCATGACCATAAATTGAGCCTTAAAAGTCTATAAAGTTCCTGAATATTTTTAACTTCGTTGTTGTTTTCTTGAATGCTATGAGTCCAAATGATGCATGATTGATCTTTAATTAGTAAAGAACTGAACCTTAAAAGAATGTAACCAATGAATTGATGATTGATGTGATGAACTGAGTTGATGAATGTCCAATGAGACTAGATGAATGAGTTAACTATAGATTTGAGGTCTTATGAGCATAATGAGTCTTGGGAGGAGTATTGAGCACCGAATTGAGTAAGAGTAAGTCCAACTCAAACTCAATAACTATGTTACCAGCGTAGGAGAGGATTAAACCAAAAATTGGATGTTTCCTTATTATCCCTAAAAAGGACTTGATGTTATTGTTGTGGATCCACTGATGGGATTTCCTTTACCCTGGCAAGGTATTGGATGGATGTGGCAACTACATCACTTCATTGTATCATCATCTGCTCATAGGTGATGTTTTTCAGTTAGAGAAACTCCCAAATAAATCCTCCGGTGTTCTACAAGCACCCATTGTTCCACCTGCTCCTACTACAGAAGTTGATTTCAAAGGAACTATCACTATGCTCACTCAACTGGTAGCTGGTTAGAGTGGGAATAGGAGATCACAGGCTCCTAGTTCTAGCTCCCAAGAGCCAACTGCTACAGCCAGACTTAGAGATTTTCTGAGGATGAACCTGCCAATCTTCACAGGGTCTGAGGTTGAGGAAAACTCCCAGAACATTATTGATGAGATGTGGAAAGTGTTGAAAACTATGCATGCGACCAAGACTGAGGGAATTGAACTTGCTTCCTATCAACTTAAGGATGTGGAAAATGTCTGGTACAATCAATGGGAAGAGAGTCGAGGTGAGGATGTTGAGCCTGCCATTTGGGATGATTTCGAGAGTGCCTTTCTTGACCACTTCTTTCTATGAGAGTTGAGGGAAGCGAAGGTTGAGGAGTTTGTCAACTTGAAATGGGAGGTTATGACTGTCAAGGAGTGTAGCCTGAAATTCATACAGTTATCCAGGTATGCTCTAGAGATGGTCCCTGACATGAGATCTAGAATGAGGAAGTTCATATCTGGCTTAGGCAAGCATGTGAAAAAGGAGTGCAAAGCGACATTGTTGATTCTGGGAATGGATATCTCCAGATTTATGGTCTATGCGCAACAACTTGAGGAGGACAAGATGAGAGATATGGAGGACATTTGAGCAAGAAGGCTAAATCAGCAGGGCATGATCCTAGCCAACAAAAGCAAAGTAAGGGGGACAGGTTCTATTTTCAGAAGAGGTCTTCAAACTATGCACCATCCTCGGCAAGTGCACTAGCTCCGAGTAACAGGTATGATCAGAAGTCACAGGGCTATCAAAATTCTAGAGCTCAGGGTTCTCAATCCCAAGCTAGTGTGGCTCAATGTTCAAGGGGGAAACCACCATGTGGTAAGTATGGTAGACTCCACCTAGGTGAGTGCCAAGAGGGCACAAATGCTTGCTTCAAGTGTGGACAATCTGATTATTTCTAGAATGAGTGCCCAATGAGAAAGTGGGGTAAGTGAGGCAATAGAACTCAGTCTTCGACAATACCACAGGCCAGCGGTAATCAGAGAAGTGCCACTACTAATACGGGTGGAAGTACAAACCATCTGCATGCGATGGGCAATCGACAGGATCAGGAAGTTGCACCAGATATTGTTACGGGTATGCTTTGAGTCTTTTCTTATGATGTATATGCCTTGCTTGACCCAGGTGACACTTTATCATTTGTGACTTCATATGTGGGTAGTAAGTTTGAGATCCTTCCTGAATGCCTTCTTGAGCCCTTCAGTGTTTCTACTCCTACTGGTGAGTCTATTATAGCTTAAAGGGTTTATAAAGATTGTGTGGTGTTCATTTATCATAGAGATACTCTTGTTGATCTAATTGAGTTAGAGATGGTTGACTTTGATGTGACCTTTGGCATAGACTGGCTTTACTCCTGTTATGCCTCTGTCTAATGTAGAACCTAGACGATTAAGTTCCAATTTCTGAATGAGCCTGTTATAGAGTGGAAGGATAGTTTTTTAGTGCCTAAGGATAAGTTTATTTCCTACCTTAAGGCCAGAAAGTTAATTTATAAAGGGTGTATCTATCACCTCATGCGAGTTAAGGTTGATGATGTAGAGTCCCCACCTTTGGAGTCAGTTCCAGTTGTCAATGCGTTTCCAGATGTCTTCCCTAGTGATCTGCCTGGAGTCCTTCCTGATAGGGAGATTGACTTTGGGATTGATGTTCTCCCTGATACTCAGCCTATATCTATTACTCCATATAGAATGGCTCACGTTGAGTTGAAGGAACTGAAAGATCAGTTAAAAGATCTCTTGGATAAGGGATTTATTAGGCCGAGTGTCTCTCCATGGGGCGATCCTATCCTATTTGCTCGAAAGAAGAATGGTACCCTCAGGATTTTATAGACTATCGCCAGTTGAATAAGATCACCATTAAGAACAAATATCCCCTTTTGAGGATTGATGACTTGTTTGACCAACTTCAGGGTGCCACTATTTTCTCCAAGATAGACCTCCGGTCAGGCTATCACCAGTTGAAAGTGAGAGAATGTGGCATTCCAAAGATGGCTTTCCAAACCCAATACAGTCACTTCGAGTTCATGGTAATGTCCTTTGGGTTTATAAATGCACCTGCAACTTTCATGGACTTGATGAATAGAGTATTTAGACAATATCTTAACATGTTTGTGATTGTGTTTATTGATGATATTTTGGTGTATTCCATATTTGAGGACGAGCATGCTAATCACCTTAGTATCTCTTTGCATACACTCAAGGATAATGAGTTATATTCAAAGTTTTCAAAGTGTGAGTTTTGTCTCAAGTTTGTGGCTTTTCTAGGCCATGTGGCTTCGGGCGATGGCATACAAGTGGATACTCAAAAGATCGAGGCAGTAAAGAATTGGCCTAGACTAACCTCTCCCACAGACATAAGGAGCTTTTTGGGTTGAGCAAGTTACTACCGTAGATTTGTTGAGGGATTTTCTTCCATATTTGCACCATTGACTAGGCTGACTCAGAAGAAGGTCAAGTTTCAGTGATCTGATGAATGTGAGAAGATTTTTCAAGAGTTGAAAACCAGATTAACGACTACACCAGTCTTGACTCTACCTGAGGGGACTGACAATTTTGTGATCTATTGTGATGCTTCTAGAGTGGAATTGGGATATGTATTACTGCAAAGAGGTAAAGTGATAGCTTATGCTTCCAGACAACTTTAGAACCATGAGAGGAACTATCCAACTCATGACTTAAAATTGGCTGCGATAGTGTTTGCACTTAAGATTTGGCATCACTATTTATATGGAGCACATATCGATATATTCACAGACCACAAGAGCCTGCACTATGTATTCACCCAGAAAAAGCTTAACTTGAGACAGAGGAGATGGCTTGTGTTTCTCAAGGACTCAACATGAGCATCCTCTACCATCCAGGTAAATCTAATGTGATCACTGATTCTTTTAGCAGGTTGTCTATGGGAAGTATTACTCACGTGGAAGGAGAGAAGAAAGAGTTAGCCAAAGAGGTGCATCGGCTAGCACGACTGGGAGTTCAATTAGATGAATCTAGTGAAGGTGGGATACTTGTGCATAACGGGTCTACATCATCTCTTGTAGTAGAGGTGAAGGAAAAGTAAGACTGAGACCCCATCTTTCTACAATTGAAGGCAGATGTGCATAAATAGAAAGTGATGGCTTTCGCCAAAGGGGGAGATGGAGTATTGAGATATCAAGACATACTATGTGTTTCAGATGTTGATGGTATTCGAGAAAGTATCATGGCAGAAGCTCACAACTCTAGGTATTCCATCCACCCAGGGTCAACTATGATGTACCACGACTTGAGAGAGGTTTATTGGTAGAGTGGGATGAAAAGGGGCATTGCATATTTCATTTCTAAGTGCCCAAACTGCCAACAAGTAAACATTGAGCACCAAAGACCATGTGGAGTAGCCCAGAATTTTGAGATTCCAGAATGAAAATGGGAGATGATCAACATGGACTTCGTTACAGGTTTATCGAGGTCTCACAGGCAGCATGATTCGATTTGGGTGATAGTTGATAGGATGACTAAATCTATGCACCTTTTAGCAGTAAAGATGATTGACACTGCCGAGGATTATTCCCGACTATACATAAGAGAGATTTTTAGATTGCATGGAGTTCCCTTGTCTATCATCTCATATAGAGGAGCTCAATTTACTGTACAGTTTTAGAGATCTTTCCAGAAAGGCTTGGGTTCGAAGGTGAATCTTAGCACCGCTTTTCACCCTCAGACTGATTGCCAGGCAGAACGCATAATTCAGACCCTAGAGGATATGTTGAGAGCATGTGTCATCGATTTCAAGGGTAATTGGGATGATCATTTGCCTCTGATTGAGTTTGCCTACAAATACATCTTTAATTCGAGCATTCAAATGGCCCCTTATGAGACCCTCTATGGGAGGAGATATAGGTCATCGATTAGATGGTTCGAGGTAGGTGAAGTAGGTTGATTAGACCAGACTTGGTACATCAAGCTATGGAGAAAGCAAAGATCATCCAAGAGAGATTGAGAACTGCATAGAGTCGTCAAAAGTCCTACACTGATGTTAGGAGAAGGAACCTAGAGTTTGAAGTAAATGATTGGGTATACTTGAAAGTGTCACCCATGAAGGGTGTAATGAGGTTTGGGAAGAAGGGAAAGTTGAGTGCTCGATACATTGGTCCTTACCAAATTGCAAAAAGAGTGGGAAATATAGCTTATGAGTTGGAGCTACCACAAGAGCTGACAGCCATCCATCTGGTCTTTCACATTTCTATGCTTAAGAAGTGTTTAGGAGATTCATCCTTGGTTGTGCCTATTGAAAGCATTGGAATGAAAGATAGTTTGAGTTATGAAGAGATCCCAGTCCAAATCTTGAATCGTCAAGTTTGCAAGTTGAGAACTAAAGAGGTTGCATCAGTAAAAGTGTTATGGAGAAGTCAATCTGTTGCAAAGGCTACATGGGAAGCTGAAGAGGATATGAAGGCTAGATACCTTCACCTGTTCGTGCCTCCAAATGATGAAATTAATGGTAACGATTCATTGCTATTCTCTGAGATACTTTTCCATTATTGAGTTTTTATCTTTGAGTTGATGTCCTTTTCGAGTCTATGAGTATGCATGTCTTTAACTGTATTCGTGCCTAATGACTATGTTAGAAACAAGCTGATTCTGGAGTATGAGTATGCAAGTATCCAAGCATTTGAGTTCTTGATGGTGTTTATGCTTCATGGGTCCTTAAGTTGCTCATCATTCGAGGACGAATGATCCTAAGGGGAAGATATTGTGACACCCCATAACTCTATCCTCACATGTACCTATGTTCCAAGACTCATTCTTACATATGAGAAGTGTATTACGGTCATAAGAGACTTCTAACACTTAGACGAGTTCAGACCTTTCCAATATATTGAGTTTCTAGTGATAGATTATGCAAGGGTCAATTTTAAATGATCACAACTCTTACCACAAAAGGAATTAGGTGTGCCATGACCTACCAAATGAAAGATCTTTGAATTATCTTTCCAAATCAATTAGTTTCACCTCATTTGGAGTTTGAAGTCAAAAGTTATGGTCGTTCTACTTAACACTGCCAGAGTAGGGTAATTTCACGAAAACCTATACGGGTCGTGAATCGACATACGAACCATAAGGTTAGGTTTTGTGGAAAGGTCCAGAAATTCATATTTTAAGCCCCGGACTTCATGAATCTATCTACGGGTCGTAAAGCCTTCTACGGGTCGTGAATAGGTCTAATGAAAGGTTTCAGTAACGTAAACAATATGCCCAAGATTTTACGGAAGGTCCCTACGAGTCGTAAAACATCTTATGGGTCGTGGATAGGTCTCGTGAAAGGTTCCAGTGACCTCAGAAACATGGCCAAAGGTTTACTAAAGGTTCCACGAGTCATGGAACGTTCCACGAGCCGTGAAAATGGCCCATGGATGACTTTTACAGCTTTTTCTAAGGGATTATTTTGGTCTTTTCCCACTCTTTTAAAGCCTAGACTCATCTTTTTTATACCTAAACTAAGTCCTAAACATATCAGTAAGTTATTCTTACGCTAAAACATATCCTCCAAAACGTAGAACAAGATTTCAAGAGAGAAAAAGTCTAGGGTTTGAAGAGAGAACTTGAGGATTCTTCCAAGCTACTCCAAGATTCAAACTTTCAAGTATGTAAAGCTAATCAAAACATGGATTTTTCTCTTCCATATGCCCTATAGACAGAGTTATTGGAGTTGTGAATAAATTGAGTCTTCCATGGATGTTCTTGAAGGTCTTTCTTACAAATTCTAATGTATTTCTGTATAATTATGCACTGATTATAGTTTCCATGAATTAATTACTCAAAATAGATGATTTTAATTTTCTACATGAACCCTAGCATGAAATCTTGATATTTTTGCATATTACACTTAAATGGGCATGCATGACCATAAATTGAGCCTGAAAAGTCTATAAAATTCCTAAATATTTTTAACTTCGTTGTTGTTTTCTTGAATGTTATGAGTCCAAATGATGCATAATTGAGCTTTTTTAAAAAGAATGTAACCAAAGAATTGATGATTGATGTGATGAACTGAGTTTACGAACGTCCGATGAGACTAGATGAATGAGTTAACCATAGAGTTGAGGTCTTATGAGCATAATGAGTCTTGGGAGGAGTATTGAACATCAAATTGAGTAAGAGTAAGTCCAACTCAAACTCAATAACTATGTTGCTAGTGTAGGAGAGGATTGAACCTAAAAATTAATTGTTTCCTTATTATCCCATAAAAGGACTTGATGTTATTATTGTGGATCCATTGATGGGATGTCCTTTACCCTGGCAAGGTATTGGATGGATGTGGCAACTATATCGCTTCGTTGTATCATCATCGGCTCATAGGTGATGTTTGTCGGTTAGAGAAACTCCCAAATAGGTCTTGATAATACTCTGAGTAGATGTGATGAGATGATATTTGAGTGGTCATTATCTAAACTGTATTCCTTACTTTAGACTCTTGACTTGATAATTGAGCTTTCTATTTCTTGAGTTGATGTTATCCTGCCTTTATATGTTTCATTCTACCATTTTACATACCAGTACATTCCACGTACTGACGCCCATTTGGGCCTGCATCTTTTCATGATGCATAGACAGGTATTAGCGGTCATTAGCAGGCGCTCCGTTGAGGACCTAGTTACTTTCAGTTGATTTGGTGAGTCCTCCCCTACTTCCGGAGGATATTCTTGTTCTTTCTAGTTTTAAGTTTAGACTTATTTTATTTTGTTTTGAGGTAGTCATGACCTGTCATTGGCACCAGTTAGTCAGATGTTTAGAGGCTTCATAGACTAGACTCTCGAGTTATAATTTGATGTTATTTCTGACTAGTTTCTTTCGCACTAGTCTTACTTAGTTGATGGATAGATTGTTTGGCCTTTGACCTTGATTTTCATATTATCACTTCATTTCATTGAGTATTTCTTCATTATTGATGTCTTTCGCTATTAGATTGTGATTGAACGAATGTGATGAGGCCGAGTGGTTCGCTTGGGGGCTAGCAATAGTCTCTGAGTGTCGGCCACGCCAAGGGTACACTCCTAGGGCGTGACATATATTTAAATTATTATATTAATATTATATCAATATTTAATATTTTTTTGATTTATCTATATACAATATTGAATGAAAAATTTGGAATATGTATTTTTTTAATTAATTAAAATTTTATAACAGATATTTAAAATTACTTCTCCTATAAAATAATGTTAATATTAAAAGTAGGTTGAGACATTTTCTTTTTCTTAATTTGACTTTGAAAAGAATTTTTTAAGAAAATTAGTCAAACACAATCTATTTAATCAAAAGCACTTTTCAAATGAATCAGTCAAAAGTAAATTATTTTTTCAAAAGCACTTTTTTGAAAAATTATTTTAATAAAAGTAATTTTAAAATAAGCATTTTTCTGTCTCATTTTATATGTCACTCTTTCGTTTTTGGTTCATCCCAAAAAGAATGTCACATAGTCTAGTTGAAAATAATTTAACTTTAAAACTCTTCTCTTATCATTAGTGAAATGATTCTCAATCACACAAATTTCTAAGAATTATTTTAGACCACAAGTTTCAAAATTCTCCTCTCTTTTTTTTAACATTGTGTCAAGTCAAAAAATATCACATAAAATGAAACGAAGAGAGTATATTTTAGCTGCTTAATCAAACTAGCTTATTGTTAATTGATTTTGGCGCATATATATATATATATATATATATATATATGCCCCTAAAAGGCATAATTCAAGCAGTACAAGCAAAAATTAGGTTCGAAAATAGATTAGAATACTTTGATTCATATATTTTAATTAACGAGTAGCAGGGTAAAAATAAAGACCATTAAATTGAGAAAAAAAAATGTAGGGGTTCAGAAAACAGTCTTTCTACCTTTAAGGTAGTGGTAAGTTTTGCGTACATTTTATCTAAAACACCTCTATAAAATATATAAAGAACTAAATAAAACTAAGACAGATATGTACCGATTAGATAAAATAATCTCA
>JBCEWC010010619.1:0-17461 GCA_038996855.1 Solanum aculeatissimum
AAAGCTCCTTCAGTAAACTTGTCCCGTCTCATAGTCCTTCTTTGCTCTTGAGCTTGAAGAGCACTCATTAATTCACCCAATGAGAGTTTGCTCAAATCCTTGGATTCTTCAAGAGAGGAAATCTTAGATTCAAACCTCTCAGGAAGAGTCACAAGAACTTTCTCCATAATCCGATTGTCTGTAAATTCTTCACCAAGAAGTCTAATATTATTAACAATTAAGGAGAGATTCGATCAGCATATTTACTGATTGTTTCATCCTCCTGCACATGCAGGGACTCAAACTCTCTTTTCAGGTTCAACACTTGCATTTGACGTGTTTTATAGCTACCTTGATATTTCTCTTTCAACCTGTCCCAAGCTTCTTTTGCCGTTTTACAAGCCATGATTCTATAGAATACGAAATTTGCCACAACATTCTGTATAAGTGACTTAGCTTTAGATTTCTTTTCCTTCTCTTCACTGTTGGATTTAATCTGAGCCACAGTAGGATTTGCTGGTAGAGCAGCAATTGGTTTATCTTCCGTCACAGTTTCCCACAGGTCATAGGCTTCTAGAAAAGCTTGCATTTTCACGGACCAAATTTGGTAATTTTCACTAGTGAAAGTGAATGGTGGATTTAAAGGTAGGCTGCTGGATGCCATTTGTGCTGTAGGTTGAAACTTTTTGGTCCCGTAAGATCAACTAGAGGCTCTGATACCACTGTTGTAACACTAAGTACTTTTTAAAATTAAACTAAGTATGAAAAACACAAAGAAGGGGTTAAAATTCCAGCATAACATTAACATGAAGAGCATTTGAATTTATACAAGAAAAAAGGATAACTATTTCCTATCTATTAGCCATTTACAAAGTGGATAAAAACTGATTAGGAAAATGTCCCACTAATCAACCATAAAGGGCCACTAATTCAGAAAATAAGCAACTAACTTTGACTAAGTCTTTTGCTAGAAAATAGGAAAGCTGTAAACTAAAAACACAGTAAAAAAACTATAAGCTGGAAGTTAAGAAATGTCAATTAGCTAACATTCTCAGGATCAGGTGCATGGTACGGGTGCTGGGACTGAAGTGGTAGCTGGTGGAGTATTCCATGACTTCTCTGGTATAACGTTTTATTACAAAATGTATATAGACATCATTCTTAGTAATGTACATAGACATAATTAGCTAGCAGATCTTTAGGAATCCCTTATAATTAGCTAGTAGATTTATAGGAGATTTGTAAGAATCCCTCTTTATTTTGTTTCCTAAATTAGCACCTAATGTATTGTATATATATCTTTCTTACCTATTAGAATAAAGAATCAACTTTTATTCAATTACATGGTATTAGAGCCTATAGGCTCTTTGGGGTCTGAAGCAAAAGACCATGGACCACCTGCATCTCTCATCTGTCAGTCACGCACCATCGCATGCTCCATTAGAATCTTTTGGGATTCAACATCTAGTATTATCTAGTCAGTTTCGGCGTACCCTGAGTTTTGTTTGGTGTTGATCTAAGTTGCTCGGACTCCTCACTTTTGGTGCCGCACCCGTCTCGACACGACATAGGTGTGGGTGTGGGTGTGAGATCCGTGTCCGATTTGGTCAACCGGTTTCGGGTACTTTGACCAAATTGATGGGGAAAGTTTGGATGGTTTTAATGATTTTTGTAATCAATACCAAAGCTAAGGTGAAATTGAAGAAAACAAAATACCTTTTATATAGAAATTTCTATGTCACGCCTTTGCCTTTAATCTCTTTCTAGGATTCTCTTTAAGTTTTTCCACATAATTTCTCATAATTTAGGTTTTATCACTATATTTTTAGATATTTTGATTATTTTTAGGTGAATTCCCGCACCCGTATCCATACATGGATCCATGTCCCCGAATCTTAAAAATTAGATCATGAAGGATCCGACCTCTAGATCCGCATCCGTATCGGACACCCTCACCCAAGTCCGAGCAACTTATGTGTTGATACATTGTTTCAAGAACACTTCATCACTTCCAGGTTCTTATGTTTCTGAAAACTATTTCCAGGAACATATTTTCTCTGTAGCTTCAACGATTCAGATCTGGTTTTCTGTTTGGTGCTGTTGCGATTGTCGAGTTCTGTTCAATATTGAATTAATAGTGTTTTATGGGTGTTGTTCTTGATTTTGAGCATTGGCTACAATTATTTTGCTGTGTGAATTGGCTTCTAATTTTTCTTGGAATCTAATATTATTGGAGACCTTCTAAAGCTTGGCTATTCTTAAGTGCTTCATTGAGGAGGAAGCATGGCTACAAATCAGAAGGGTGAGAAAATTTTGGCTTCGGCGGATGAGTTCGCACAGTTCTCTTAGTATCAGGAATTCCTTAAAGAATTCACTTCAGTTACTACCCTTGTTGATTCAAGAAAAGCATGTTTGGTCTCCTCTTCGAACAATCAGGTGATTGGTGCTACATATCATATGACAGGTAATACTAATATATTTTCTACCTTTCGATCACACAAAGCACCCTCTCCTGTCACAATAACCGATGGGTCAACATGTAACATTGTGGGATTTGGGACAGTCAAAGCAACCTCCTCGATTACCTTGTCATCTGTATTAAATCTGCAGAAGTTGGCCGTCAATTTGATTTTTGTGAGTAAAATTACTAGAGATCTTAACTGTTATATTTCTTTTTTCCTAATCATTGCTTGTTTCGTGATCTTGCGGCGCATAAGGTTATTGGTAAAGGACATGTAATTGATGATCTATATATTCTTGATGAATATGAGCCTCGATTTGTTGCCTGCTCAAATGTCATGTCTCCATTTGAAGCACATTGTCGATTGGGACATCCTTATTTACCTTCGTTAAAGAAGCTTTGTCCCCAGTTTCAAAATGTTCCTTCTTTGGAGTGTGAATCATGCCAATTTGCAAAACATCTCCGCATCACATAAGCTCTAAGGGTTAATAAGTGAGTTGGGTCAGCTTTTGAGTTAATTCATTATGATGTTTGGGGACCATGTTCTGTTGTTTCTAAAACTGGATATAAGTACTTTGTCACTTTTGTGGATGATTTCTCTCGGATAACTTGGATTTATTTTATGTAAAGTCGCTCTGAAGTGCTTACTCACTTTTGTGCCTTTTGTACTGAAGTCAAAACTTATTTCAATGCTTCAGTGTGTATTTTAAGGAATGATAATGCAAAAGAATACATGTGAGAGTTGTTTCAATCCTACATGAGACAACATGATATTCTCCATCAGTCATCATGTGTTGATACACCTTCTCAAAATGGAGTTGCTAGGTGGAAGAATAGACATCTACTTGAGACAGCCTGAACACTTTTGTTCCAAATGGAAGTTCCTAAACAATTTTGGGTTGATGTAGTATCTATAGCTTGTTTTATGATTAATCGTATGCCGGCGACAGTGCTTGTTGGTAATACACCTTATAATGTTCTTTTTCCAAACAAAACATTATTCCTGATGGAACCAAAAGTATTCAGAAACACGTGTTATGTTCGAGATGTACGATCATCTGTTACTAAGTTGGACCCTAAGACATTGAGGTGTGTTTTCTTGGGTTATTCTCGTCATCAAAAAGGGCATCGATGTTATTCTACTGAACTTGACGAATATCTAGTGTTAAATGATGTGATATTTTTAGAGATTACACCATTCTTTTATAACCCTCTTAGTTCTACAAGTCAGGGGGAGGAAGATGAGTGGTTAGTTTATCAAGTTACTCGTGTTGAGAAATCAAGTGATGTTACTCTTCCATCTCCTAGTTACTCTATTGAGCACCACTTGACTACTATGCCTTCAACACATGTTCCAGCAAGACCGCCTATTGTTCAAGTTTATTCGAGGAGACAAGAGACTAATGCTACATGTCCTGCACCAATTCCTCCTTTATCTGATCCTCCTCAATCAGATCCTCCAGAAAATCTTGATCTCCCTATTGCTCTTCTTAAAGGTACAGGGACTTGCAAATCTACATATTCTATTGTTAACTTTGTTTCCTGTGATCGCCTGTCTCCTGCATCTAGATCCTTGATAGCTTTTTTAGACTCTGTTTCTATGCCCAAAAGTGTGAAAGAGGCTTTGCATCATCCCAGATGGTCCAATGCGATGCTTGAGGAAATACATGCATTGGAGGAAAACCACACATGGGATTTGGTGGATTTACCCGACGGGAAGAAACCAGTAAGATGTAAGTGGGTGTTCACAGTGAAAGTTAATCCAGATGGTTCCGTGGCAAGACTTAAGGCTAGGCTTGTGGCTAAAGGATATGCTCAGACTTATGGAGTGGACTATTCAGACACCTTTTCTCCGGTCGCCAAACTCACTTCTATACCTTTGTTCATTTCTCTAGATGCTTCTGAGAATTGACCTTTACATCAACTAGATATCAAGAATACATTCCTTCATGGTGATTTTTAAGAGGAAGTATATATGGAGCAACCACCCAGTTCTTTTGCTCAAGGGGAGTATAAGAAAGTTTGTCATTTGAAGAAGTCCTTGTATGGATTGAAGTAGAGTCCACGGGCTTTGTTTGGCAAGTTTAGTGAGGTTGTTCAGGAGTTTGGTCTGAAAATGAGCAAATGTGATCACTCGGTCTTCTACCGACTATCTGCCTTCTTGTTATATATGTTGATGATATTGTCATCACAGGAGGTGAAGGGGATATCTTCCTTGAAGTCTCTCTTGCATATTAGGTTCCATACGAAGGACTTAGGCCAGTTGAAATACTTTTTGGGAGTAGAAGTAAATAGAAGAAAGATGGGAATTTTTCTATCTCAAAGAAAGTATATTCTTGACCTACTTGCAGAAACAAGAAAATTGGCAGCCATACCTTGCAATACTCCAATGGTTCCCGTTGTACATCTTATGAAAGATGATGGTGAACCTTTTGATAACCTAGAGAAATATAGGAGGATAGTTGGGAAGTTAAACTACCTCACAGTGAATCGTCCGAATATTGCTTTTGCTGCAAGTGTTAGTAGTCAGTTCATGTCTACACCTACGGTGAAACATTGGGTTGCTTTGGAACAAATTCTATGTTACTTGAAAGGAGATTTTGGACTTGGCATACTGTATAGCAATCACAACCATACTCGTATTGAGTGTTTTGTAGATGCTGGTTGGTCTGTACTACAGGCTATTTTGTCTTTGTTGGAGGAAACTTGGTATCATGGAGGAGCAAGAAGCAAAGTGTTGTATCTCAATCCAGTACAAAATCAGAGTATAGAGCTATGTCACAGTCTACGAGTGAAATCATGTGGATACATCATCTTTTAACTGAAATTGGTTGAAGCATCATATGCCAACAAAACTTTGATGTGATAATCAAGTTGCTATTCATATTGCCTCAAACCCAGTGTATCATAAAAGAAGTAAACATATTGAAGCAGATTGTCACTTTATTCGTGAGAAGATTCAAGAAAACTTGATTTCTACTAGCTATGTGAAGACAGGAGAGCAGCTAGTTGATTTGCTTACAAAGGCGGTGAATGGAACTCGGGTTGATTACCTTTGCAACAAGTTGGGCATGATCAATATCTATGCTCCAACTTGAGGGGGAGTGTTACAAAATGTACATAGACATCATTCTTAGTGATGTACATAGGCATAATTAGCTAGCAAATCTTTAGGAGTCCTTTATAATTAGCTAGTAGATTTATAGGAGATTTGTAGGAATCCCACTTTATTTTCTTAACTAAATTAGCACCTAATGTATTGTATTTATATCTTGCTTACCTATTGGAATAGAGAATCAACTTCTATTCGATTACACTTTTAAATACAAATATCTCTCTTGTGATGATAGGGAGTTGGGTAAAAGATTTGAACAATTGACACAAGACAGTGGAGGAAGTTGGAGTACGAGGTGAAGTAGGTTTGTTCTCCCTCGTAAAGGTGAAAATAAGCAACACAGTTATTGTGTTAACTTGTCTGTTGAATCAGTTAATAACAGAAGACTAATTGTAGCAAGTCAAAGGCTCATGATTTTTCTAATTTCATGAAAAATATTGAGTCCTAGATTATTATACCAAATTTTACTTAGAAGCCCTCACCGAGAAAGTATTGGGGGGGGGGGGGTGATTAGACATGATATGGCGAAACTTGACCTTAGATAGAAAAGAGTGGAGGTCGCGAATTAGAGTAGCAAACTGATAGCCTAGTAGGGTGGTAGGGTTGATGTTTGGTCTTGGGATAAATTGTATCTTTATATCCTGTGTGGTCATTATCCGCCTTATATTATCATTTGCTTTTCGTTATTAGTCGTTCTTCCTTGTTTTTTTCCTTTTCCCTTTTTTTTCGTATCTAGTTTATTCTGCTTATGGGTTTCTGAGACAAGGGTTTCTCGGAAACAACCTTTTTACCTCTATGAGGTAGTGGTAAGGTTTGCATACATTTTTACCCTCCCCAGACCCCACTTGTGCGATTCCACTGGGTATGTTGTTGTAAGCCCTTTACTCTAAAAACTGTTTGAGCCAATGCATGGTCAGATGTGATGTGATTCAAGTTGTGAATGTACGATCTTTTTATCTCATTGTCTGCTGTTTCTTGTTGAAATTGAAATCGATCTTGATAAAGTAATAATAATATCTACATCTCAATTACTTTTAGTGGTTCCAGTCTTTTGGATTTGGAGAGAAAAGATGACTGCGCGGGGAGCAAGTAACCTGTGCCAAAACGGGTGGTTGAATCCTTAGAACTATAAGTCGCCTCACATCAGACAACAGAAGTAGTCCAACTATTTCTTGGAATATTCGAATGTAGCTCTAGTGGTAGAGAAAGTGTTCTTCCATTGGATGTAGAGCTCAACTACTTTTTCTGCTACTGTCAAGTTCTACCGAAGAAGTGTAGATGTCTACTGCAAATCTACATGGTAGAAGTAGTTTGTCAAATGTCAGCTTGTTGGAACCATTTGACTTAAGCCAGTTAAAACTATCTTTGTCAATTCAATGTCTTCCATCAGATGTTGTGCTTTAGGAAGTTGTGAAAAGGGAAAATGAAAAAAAATGATCCCTTATGTTTGACGTAGGTTCAAAATATTTCTTAAGTGTGCACGTAACAGTTTTCATCCATTAAGTTTGTCATTGTTAACACTTTTAGTGTCTATAAAATATTTATTGAACACTGTCGGTTAGATTTGATGGAAACAGTAGGAGAAATATTCTACTATAAACATCAAGAAAGTTCCATCAAATCTTAAAATATACAACACAATTAACACTAAAATATTAAAAAAACAGTGAGGAACATTTCAAGTGGCAGCATTATCCTCTATTTTTCTTCACTGTTGATTCTTTTTTTTCCACTCAAGGAGGGCCCATTGTGTTGTCTTCGTTTAGGTGACAAAGAAAGCCATTATGAACATATTTTAGAATTTCAAATATACTTTTAGGAGAGGCCCATGTGATTCATTTTCGGTGACAAAGAAAGCCATTATGAACTTCCTCCTTTTTTTTTTCAATAAATTCTAATGACAAGTGGAGTAGAGCAATATTAATTCACAGAAATATTCTCTTTCATTTTGTTTCTGTTTCTTCATCATATAATTACCACACAGTTTGTGTTTTCTTTTTCAGTTCAACATCCATGGCATCATCTTCCACTTCTGCAAGTAACTGTCCTTGATCGAAGTACGATGTCTTTCTAAGTTTTAGAGGTGAAGATACCCGAAGAACATTTACAGGTCACTTGTATGAAGGTTTAAAAAACAAGGGAATATTCACCTTTCAAGATGATAAAAGGCTAGAGTATGGTGATTCGATCCTAGAAGAACTCTTGAAAGCTATCAAAGAGTCTCAAGTTTCCCTCGTCGTCTTCTCAAAGAATTGTGCTACATCAAGGTGGTGTTTGAATGAACTAGCGAAGATCATGGAATGCAAGGATGAATACAGAGACAAACAGTCATACCAGTCTTCTATTATGTGGATCCATCTGAAGTTCGGAACCAGAGGGAGAGTTTTGCAAAAGCCTTTGTCAAGCACGAGACAAACTATAAGGATGATGTTGAGAGAATGCAGAAGGTGCATCGATGGAAACCACCCTAAAGTTTGTCGCAAATCTAAAAGGATATGATATCCGTGACGAGTGAGTTAAAAACACATAATTGCTTTTCATGAGAAAAGAAATGGAATAATTTCCATTCAAATTTGAATGCTTCTGTGGAACCTAGACATATTCTACTATAGAAACACAGAATCTATACCTCCAAAGAATCAACACTCAATAAATTTGTCATTTTTACCAAATCAAAAAGGTGGAAACAAAATCAATATATCTTTGACCGATGAATACTGCATGCACAATCTAATTTCATTGATAATCATTTAGATGTAAGAAATGTTTTTAGAATTTTTTGCCAGAAATAAAGCTGATGGTAGATTGTATATGTTTCTATGTTAGTAAAGAAAGCAGTATCTTATCTATTTAATTAGAGAGAATACATTAATATCCACCTAAAACTATAGAGTATACTTGCTATTACCCTGTACTATAATATTTCCTTTTAAATACCCTCCTGAACATTAAGAATATGAAATGCTTACTAATACTTGATTGTCTCACATTTTCCACAATCAATCTTCTTATTTATGTAGGATTGAATCAGAAACTATTCAACAGATCGTCAACTACATTTCTTCCAAATTATGCAAGATTGCTTATTCTTTATCTTCTTTGCAAGATGTTGTGGGAATAAATGTTCATTTAAAGAAACTAAAATCCCGACTTCAGTTAGAAATCAATGATGTTCAGATAGTTGGGATCTGGGGAACAGCTGGAGTTGGTAAAACGACAATAGCATAAGCAATCTTTGATAGTGTAATTTATCATTTTAACTCTGCTTGTTTTCTTGAGGATCTTAAAGAAAATGCAAAACAGAATCAGTCGCATTCTTTTCAAAATATCCTTCTTCCTGAACTATTAGGAAAAAAGGATGATTACATCAATAATGAGTACGATGGGAAGTGCATGATTCCGAGCAGACTTTGTTCTAAGAAGGTGTTGATTGTGCTTGATGACATAGATCATAGTGATCATTTGGAGTATTTAGCAGGTGATCTTGGTTGGTTTGGTAATGGTAGCAGGATTATTGTAATGACTAGAAATAAACATTTGATAGAGAAGGATAATGCAATATATGAAGTGCCTACACTACCTGCTCATGAAGCTGTGCAATTGTTCAGTCAACATGCTTTCAAAAAAGAAGTTCCAGATAAGAGTTTTAAGAAGTTGTCATTGGAGGTTGTAAATCATGCTAAAGGTCTTCCTTTAGCCCTCAAGGTGTGGGGTTCTTTGTTGCATAAGAAAGGCCTAATTCAATGGAGAAACACTTTAGACCAAATAAATAAATCTCTAGTTCAGAAATTGTTAAAGAGCTCAAAATAAGTTGTGATGGGTTGGAGCCTGA
Source organism: Solanum aculeatissimum (assembly GCA_038996855.1). Lineage (NCBI taxonomy): Eukaryota > Viridiplantae > Streptophyta > Magnoliopsida > Solanales > Solanaceae > Solanum > Solanum aculeatissimum. The sequence continues at coordinate 9,388 of JBCEWC010010619.1, forward strand.
AGAGCAAAAGATATTTCTAGATATAGCATGTTTCTTCCGAGGATATGAAAAGAAAGAAGTCATGCAAATCCTTGAGAGCTATGATTTTGGAGCTGAATACGGATTGGATGTCCTAATTGACAAATCTCTTGTGTTCATCTCAGAATATAGTAGGATTGAAATGCATGACTTGATTCAAGATATGGGTAGATATGTGGTGAAAATGCAAAAAGATGCGGCAGAACAGAGCAGACTATGGGACCCTGAAAATTTCGAAGAAGTGATGGTTAATAATACGGTAAGCAGGCTAAATTAAACAAAGCAATAATATTTGATTTCTGGTTTTCATATTCAAAAGAAATAGAGGGTGAATTTGAAAGTTTGTTCCTCTTGCTTAATATTCTTGCAAGTACACTATTTTCGTTGTTTACTTTTGTAGGAAAAGCAAAAGCAACGTTAATTGCATAGCATAGCTGCGTTTGTCAAGAAGCCACTTTTAATTAACGGTGCCTAATCCATTTATCTTGTTATTATGCCAAGAATTAGTCTGACACCCTCTTAATATGTTTCACCCAATTTCATTCTTTGGATCAACTTGAAATTTGTATGATATTTTGTAAGAACTAATTCAATCGGTGATTTTTTTATATGGTTAGTGTTATCCAAATATTTACCTTGAGTAAGCTCTTATTAAAAAATAAATCCACAAATGCAAAAATACAATTAAGGAGGGTTAAACTTACCTTACCAATCACTAGTTCGTGATTCACTTGATCATTGATCTTTTTTAATTGAAACGATGAAGACTATTGGTATTGTTTCAATTACAATTTCATTTTATCTACCCTTCAGGGTGGCTCAGTGGTTTGGGCTTGGGACTTCCATGTTAGAGATCTCAAGTTCGAAATCCCTTGCTAGCAAAAGTAAGGGGTTTGCCTTCTAGGTCGAGCTCGTCTCAACATGAAAAACTTTTCGCCTTGACTCTATAGAACTTCTCTAAAAATGTATTATTAGAAAATAGTAGAATTAATTGCTCAAATTATGTCTTAAAACATGAAGAAGTTTGTCATTGCAAGGAGTGAGAAAGTAGTCATACTGACAAGGGGATTTTAGAAAGTTATGCTTTGTAGACTGATGATTCTTTTATCAGGGAACCAAGGCAATGGAAGCAATCTGGCTACAAGAAATTCAAAACCTAAGCTTCAGCAAAAAATCAATGAAAAATATGAGAAGGCTTAGAATATTATACATCAAGCGTTTTCATACACATGATGACTCCATTGGGTACCTGCCCAACAGCTTGTGTTGGTTTGACTGTTGTAAGTATCCTTGGGAATCCTTACCAGAAAATTTTGAACCCAAAAGGCTTGTTCATCTTGATCTCCGGTGGAACTTGTTGCATCATTTATGGACTGCAATAAAGGTACAATAGTTGAATACAATTTCATTTTCTTTTGGTCAAATACATAGATAGATGCTAAAAATTGATAACAACTTCCATATAGACATCTTAACTATTCTAGTGACCATAGATGCACCTTTTATTGACATAAGTTTGTCTTATGAATATCTCAAGGCCCAGTCTGACCAGAAAACATGTGTGCATACAATTTCTTCGCTTGTTGAGATGAAGTTGAGGTATCTATATTTTACTCCAAAAAAAAAAAGTTGAGGTATCTAGATATTCACTTTCAAAGTTGGAATACTTACTTGCCAGCTGAAGCCAAGTTTGAGTGTTATACATAAACGAACACTCAAACTTCACTTTAGCTGGCAAGTGAGTACTCGAACATTGAGAGTGCACATCTAGACACCTCAACTTGGTCTCAAGTGACAACTAAACACTCCAACTCGTCCCCACTTCGTCTCATGGACACATGAAGCTAACATGACACATAAATTTTGGAGGTGTCTTCATGATCATTTTGTAAGTTGGAGTGTTTGACTAACACTCTGGAGTCGAGTTGAGGTGTCTAGATGTGCATACTCAAAGTTAGTTTACTTGTCAGCTGAGGCCAAGTATGAGAGTTTGTTTATATATTATGTCTTTTTTAAATAATGAATTTAGGGTTGGATCAACAAATAAAGGACACTGAGTTTTATTAAATGTCATATAATTGCGCTTAGGGCAATTTTAGCCCCAAAAACAAAACACTAGGGATAAATTTGATTCAACATGTGGGAGGAGTGCATTTTTGAGCCCTTTCAAATACATTACGGATATTTTGATTCAATAACTAGAAGGAGATGCAAATTTGATTCAATAGATAGAAAGAGAGCATTTTTATCCATTTCAAATATGTTAGAGATATTTTTGACCTTTTTCATTTACAATTAAATTACACTTTTATTTAGTTTCTCAACATGTTCAATATAAAAATAAAACAAAATAATTTCTAATTTAACACAAATATTGTGTTGACTCTCATAATCTGAATGTTGTTTCTCATATTTGGTGTAAGGAAGTAAATTAAACACAAAGTACATTTGATTCGTAGATAGCAGAATCTAAATCCTGGCCAACACCTTACTTCTCATTCTTTCTGTGTGTTTTGAATAGCAGTTTTTGCAGTCTCTATGAAAGCTAGACCTCAACCACTCCAAAAGGCTGATGCAAACACCAGATTTCACGGGGATGCCAAATTTGGATTATCTGAATCTGGAGGACTGTACGAGTCTTGAAGAGGTTCACCATTCCTTGGGACGTTGCATAAATTCATCAAGTTAGATTTGAGTGATTGTAAAAGCCTTAAGAGGTTTCCATATGTTAATGTGGAATCGCTTAAATCTCTATATCTTGGGGGTTGCTCTAGTTTAGAGAAATTTCCAGCAATCCTCGTAAGAATGAAGTTAGAGTTAGAGATTCACATGGTAGGCTCGGGGATACTGGAACTACCATCATCTATTATTCAGCAACAAGCTCATCTTACGGAGCTAGATTTGAGTGACATGAATAACCGTGCGGCTCTTCCAAGCAGCATTGGCATGTTGAAAGGTTTGGTGAAGCTAGATGTGTCGTACTGCTCAAAACTTGAAAACTTGTCAGAGGAGATATGTGATTTAGAAAACTTGGAGGACCTTTGTGCAAGACGTACTCTAATTTCACGACCTCCTCCTTCCATTGTCCGGTTGAACAAGCTTAGGTTTTCCAGGAATGATTCATACCTTGGAGTGTTAGAGAGGAGAGCAGGATCAAATTTGAGACTTTGACTCTCGGTGTCATGACTGTGGCTGAGATGAAGCCTGATTTTATCAGTTGCTCGACATGCATTGTCTTTGATTCCTACTAAGGCAGAGAGGGTTCGTCGGTTCGTGAAGGGACTAGCATTCTCTATCTGTTCCTATGTGTTCAGATCTTCCCAAGAGGCTTCTTCCTTACAGACTATAGTTGGTACAGCCAAAAAGGCGGAATTATTATTGAGAGAGGAGTTTGGAGACCTTAACAGGGTCCGATCTTTAAGTCATTTCACCAGCTCTTCATTCAGAGGTAGAGGATCCCATAGGGGAGGTGGTATTCCTCAGCACAGAGGGCCAGTACATGCATCTTTGTCCACTTCAAAGGGTGGTCAAGGACCTCGTAGTTCTCATGGTTATAGTCAGGGATTGTTAAGCTGTCAATAAAGGTCAGCAGGTAGGGGTGGTTACAGTATTTCCCCTCTATCATCTCAGCTTTCTACCCACTTGAGGTCATGTTACGGGTGTGGTGCTAAATCATGTTCTCAAATCTTGCCCCATGAGACTCATATGGGGCCATACCACTCGTATTCAACGACACCAATTTGAGATCCGGCTCCTCCAGCCAGAGATTCAGTCCCTCAGATTAGGGGTTATGGTAGAGGTCAGCCAGGCAGAGGTGAGCGTGCTCCAGGTAGGGGTATATATGATATAGTGGGATAACAGGGTGGTAGAGGTCCTATTCAACCAGTTGAGGGTAGAGTGGTCATTTCTATGCATTTCTTGGGAGGCCTGAGGCCAAGTTATCAGATGCAGTTATTACAGGTATTATTCCAGTTTTCCATAGGCCCGCTTCAGTAATATTTGACCCTGGATCCACCTATTCTTGTGTATTTGCATATTTCTACGCTGGGTTTGATCTGTTATGTGAGCGTATGCCTATGCCGTTGCATGTGTCTACCCCGGAAAGTGATCCCTTAGTGGTGGATCAGGTGTACCGATCCTGTCTTGTATCCCTAGATAGCTATGATACTTGGGTTGACATGACTATACTTGATATGGTTGAAATTGATGTAATTTTTGGGATGGGTTGGCTTTCTCCTCACCGAGCTATTTTTGATTGTTATGCTAAGACCGTGATATTAGCCATTCCTAGTAGATTGAGTATTGTGTGGCAAGGATCGAGTGGTTCCTATCCTAGCAAAGTTATCTCTTATATTCGGGTCTAAAAGTTAGTGGATCAGGGTTGCCTTGCGTATCTTGCATTTATTCATGATATCGGTGTTGAGTCACCACCGATAGAGTCTATTCCTATCATTTGGGAGTTCGTTAATGTGTTCCCTACTGATTTTCCTGGAGTCCCTCTTGATAGGGACATTGATTTTGCTATTGATCTTGAGCCAAACACTAAGCCTATTTCTATTCCTCCCTACCGTATGGCTCTAGCTAAGTTGAAAGAGCTAAAAGAGTAGCTCCAAGATCTCTTGAGTAAAGGGTTCATACACCCTAGTGTGTCTCCTTGGGGTGCCCCTGTCTTATTTGTAAAGAAGAAGAATAGTTCTATGAGGATGTGTATTGATTATAGACAGTTGAACAAAGTGACCGTGAAGAATAAGTATCTTCTACCTAGGATTGATTAGCTATTTGACCAGCTTCAGGGAGCATCTGTATTTTCTACGATTAATTTGAGATTCCGATATCATCAACTGAAGATCAGGGCTTCTGATATTCCTAAGATAACTTTCTAGACTAAATATGGGCACTATGAGTTTTTGGTGATGTTTTTTGGGCTAACCAATGCCCCAACCACATTTATGGAGTCTTGTGACTGGTGTATTCAGACCATATTTGGACTAATTTGTTGTGTTCATTAATGATATACTGGTCTACTCTAAGACTAAGGTAAACCATTAGCAACACTTGAGGATTGTATATTAGCGGCTTAGAAAAGAGAGATTGTATGCTAAGTTCTCCAAGTTTGCGTTTTGGCTGAGTTTGGTGGCATTCCTGGGTCATATTGTGTCAAGAGAAGGTATTCGAGTTGATCCAGTAAAGATTGAGGCGGTTCATGGTTGGACTAGACCTACTTCGTTTACAGAGATTCAAAGTTTTGTGGGCTTGGCTGGTTATTACAGGCAGTTTGTGTAGGGTTTCTTTTCCATAGTAACTCCATTGACCAGGATCACACAGAAGAATGCTCCATTCCATTGGTCGGATGAGTTTGAGGAGAGCTTTCAAAAGCTCAAGGCAACTCCTGTTCTGACCTTGCCATAGGAGGGTGTTAGCTTTATAGTATATTGTGACGATTCAAGAGTTGGTTTGGGTGGACTTTTGAGTTAAAGGGGGAAGGTGATAGCTTATGCCTCTAGATAGTTGAAGACTCATGAGAAAAACTATCCCGCCCATGACTTGGAGTTGACAACTATAGTGTTTATGTTAAAGTTGTGGAGGCATTACCTCTATGGGGTTCACTGTGATATCTTGACTGATCACCGTAGTCTTTAGTATATTTTCAGTCAAAAGGATCTGAATTTAAGGTAGAGGAGGTGGATTGAGCTTCAAAGGATTATTAATTGACTATCCTATATCACCCGAAAAAGGCTAATATGGTGGTCGATGCTTTGAGTAGAAAGACTTCTAGTATGGGAGTCTTGCAGCTATTCGGGTTGAGGTGAGGCCTTTGGCTAGAGATGTTCAAAAGCTATCTAATGGATTAGTGAGATTACAGATTTCTGAGAATGGTGGAGAGCTTGCCTATGTTGAGGCTCGTTCATCCTTGATGAATCAAATTAGGAGTCGCCAGTTCGAGGATGAGAGACTATGTCAAATTCGTTACAAGGTGGTTAGAAGGGAGGCTAAGGAAGCCAAACTTGATTTTGAGGGTGTATTAAGGATCAGAGGTAGGATTTGTGTGCCTAAGGTGGGTGACTTGATCAAATTAATTTTTGAAGAGGCTCATCGTGCTAGGTATTCCATTCACCTGGGGACAACTAAGATGTACCAGAATTTGAGTCAACATCACTAGTGGTGTGGTATGAAGAGGGACATTTCAGAGTTCATGGTCTGGTGCTTGACATGTCAGCAAGTCAAGTGTGAGCACTTGAGGCTTGGGGGAGAGCTTCAGAGGATTCCCATTCTCGAGTGGAAATAGGAATGCATCACCATGGACTTCGTAATTGGCTTACCTTTCACGGTTGGAGGATTTGACTCTAATTGGGTATTAGTGGATCACTTGACCAAATCCGCTCACTTCATTCCTGTTAAGGTGAGGTTCATAACTTAGAAGTTGGCACAGATTTACATCAGCCAAATAGTGAGACTTCATGGGTTCCCGGTGTCTGTTGTATCAGATCGAGGCTCATTGTTTACATTTCAGTTCTAGAAGGACTTGCAGCATGGCCTGGGTACCAGACTAGATTTGAGTACACCTTTTCATCCCCACACAGATGGTCAGTAGAGAGGACTATTCGGGTACTTGAGGATATGCTTAGAGCTTATGTAGTTGACTTTGGTGCCAGGTGGGATTAGTATTTGCCTTTGGTAGAGTTTGCTTATAACAATAGTTACCATTCCAACATTCGAATGGCCCCCTTTAAGGCATTGTATGGGCGGAGGTGTAGATCACCCATAGGTTAGTTTGATTTTGTTGCGGTTGATAGCCTCGACACTGATTTGCTTAGAGATGCCATGGAATAGGTTTGTTTGATTCAGAGTAGACTATTAACAGCCGGAAGGGTGTTATGCCATTTGGGAAGAAGGGAAAGCTCAACCTTAGGTATATTGCCCCTTTTGAGATTGTTGAGCGAGTGGGAGCGGTGGCTTATAGACTTGCCTTGCCACCTAGTTTGTCCTTGATTCATCTAGTGTTTCATGTGTCTATGTTGAGGAGATATGTTCTTGATGATTCTCATATGTTATCCCTTGATTCAATGGAGTTGAGCCCAGATTTGACTTATGAGATGGAGCCCGTGGCTATTTTAGACAGACAAGTTAGAAAGTTGAGGACCGAAGAGATAACTTCAGTGAAAGTTTAGTAGTGCCACGGGCTCATGAATGAGGCTACTTGGGAGACAGAGTTTGATATACGGTCCCGATATCCTCATCTTTTTGAGACTTCAGGTATGTTCCCTTGCCTTATGTTCGAGGACGAACATTGTTTTTAGTGATGAATGGTGTAATGACCCTGAAGGTCATTTTTTGAAATTTTAGTTAAATTACTATAAAGTCTAGATTCTCCTACAAAATGTTTTGCTATACTGTAAATCAAAGTATTGGTAGCATCTTCTGTCACAACTTCTGTAGTTGTAGACATTCCATTTAGGTCCGCATAAAACAGTAAACAAAATAGTAAAGGGAGGGGGTAGTTGGTCCTGAGCGGATCTTTTGGGATGCTAAATTATGAAATAATATACTCACAAAGAGTTCTTGATTATATTGATGAACTGAGAGTGTTCTTACAAATGAGAAAGAGGCTAAGAGAAAATTACATTGAGAGTATTTTTTCTGATGCCTTCTAATGTTTACAAAGAGTTTTTATATTGACTTTAAAAGATAAAGAGGAATCTTCTTTTCTTCTTCTGATTGGTTGCTTGAAAAGAGATCCTATCTCTTTGTCGGTGGCTTTTCAAAAGAGATTCTTATCTCTTTGTCTTCTTTTGATAATGAAGTAGTAGTGGCGGGGTCCACTTGAAAAGAGATTCTTATCTCTTTGGCTGATGGAGTCAAGTCCATTCGTCTTTGTCTGCCATGATGTGACTGGCTTAATGTGACCCTTTTTGAAGAATCAAGAAATAATTCCGGTTCTTTGAACCTCTATTTATTTTTCTCTATGATAATTCCAGTTCTTTGAACCTCTATCCAGGGAACTGATTATTCTGGGTTTTAATACCCTCAATCAGGATTCATCATCATAAGGATCCAT
>JBCEWC010010620.1:0-17460 GCA_038996855.1 Solanum aculeatissimum
TACTGACAAATACGTTTATACTACTTTTGTAAAAATTTTAAAAAACGTATTATTTTAGTAAATTAGTTTAGATAATGACTTAGTTTGGTCAAAACTTCCAAAATACAAGTCCAAACTCAATAAGAATTAGGGATTATTTTGCACTAATATAAATATAACCTTACAAGTTTTTTGTTAATTGTTGTTGATCACTTTTGAGCAAGCATTACATGAAATGGACATTCCTTTATTAGGTTTCTATTTTACTTAATTCTATTGACACTATTTTGTATGAACAATACATTATTTTTTGTAGTTTTAATCATAGCATGAGCAACTAACCGTCCTTGTTTTGGGGTTACGATCATAGCATGATTGTTTAGTAGACGTTTGAATTGACAAAATTTATTTATCAATATTAGTTGTTCTTACTATTTGAATGCTTAGCTACTATTAAAATAGATAGACAATCTCTTTATAAACTCGATATATGAATCATTGGGATAGAACTAAGAACTCTACTTTGTAATAGCAAGAGTTGATTTGCATCTAGATCAAGAATGTATCTAACGGTCCTTACTTGGTTACGAAATGAGAAGGTAGCTACATCCGTTCGTTTTGGATTATCACATCCCGACTCAATGATATATGTAGTTGTGAAATAACGTAGCTAGACGATTAGAGTATCGGAAAACCACCATCATATTATTAAACGTGTAAATGTGTTGGTTGTCTATATCACTATACTAAAATACCTCTGCTGCATGTATAATAATCCATCACAAAGACCATAATTGATATGTTTCTCTATAGCATCTTCCAAATGTTCGTCACACACTGAATACCTACTGCAAAGATGTAGAAACCATAAATGGATAGGCACTAGATGGTTGCACAATATTAATATGTTGATAAGAGTTGTACATTGTTAGTTGAGGTATTAGTTAGTTTGTTAGATTACTATATATATTACAGCTGTACAGAGTTAGTGATGTAACTGATAATAATGAAAATATCCCTTTTCTCAACTGCTCTTTTCTTCTTCTCGTAGATGGAATCTGATCTTCCCTTTCCCCATTACTGTTTAACTCTCCATTTTAACATGGTATCAAAGCTAGGTTCCATGGTGATCCATAGCTGAGAGAGCAGTGATCTGAAGATCAAAATCGAGACGAGATAAGTGGTTTTCTTCTTTCACACTGACAAATAAATAAAATTGCAGTAGATCGGTCTTTGGAACCATCAAATTGAGATTGAATCAGTGTTTCTTTTCCTCAAAATTTCCCTATATTGACGGAATTCTTCACATGCAATGGGAGATCTGGATAAATACGAGGCGATAATTCCTGAAAAACTAGCCGACATTCATCCCCAGCATCCCCTGTATCTGCATCCAGCTGATACTCCAGGTAGTGTTCTAATCACTCAACAATTGACTGGTATTGAGAACTATGTTATCTGGAGCAAATTCATGATAAATGCTTTGCTAACAAAAAACAAAATTGGTTTCATAAATGGAAAGTGCCAGAAATCTCAATTCAAAGATGATTTAGCATACGAATGGGAAAGATGTAATGCCTTTGTACTGTCATGGATTATGAACACAGTTTCGAAGGATTTAGCTAGTGGCATGATTTATTCCTCTAATGCGGCGGCGGTGTGGAAAGATCTAAGGGAGCGTTTTGACAAAAAGGATCTCACAAGAATTTATCAAGTCCATCATGAAATCCACAATATAACTCAGGGAAATTCATCTATCTCAGAATTTTTTTCTAGGTTAAAATCAGCATGGGAGAACTACTCTGCTTTGTTGCCTCTACCTCAATGTTGTGATAAATCTAAAGTCTATGTTGAGCACATGGAGCAGCAACGGCTTATGCAATTTTTGATGGGACTTAACGAAACCTATTGTCAAGCTCGAAGTCAAATTCTCATGATTATCCCAGCACCAACACTTAACCAGGCATATGGCATGTTACTACAGGATGAAAGTCAACGAGTTCAATCAAGTGTCATATCTCAAAACTCACAGACTATGGAGAATCTAAATATGAATGATGTTACTGCTTTGGCAACTGCACATTATAACAAGTCCAAAAAGAACAATGAAGAATATTGCACCTATTGTCACAGGACAGGGCACACATATGGCATATGCTATAAAAGGATTGGCTACCCACCTGGTCATAAATTAGCTCAGAAACAACTTGTTGACAAAGGAGAGAAGCCACAATTCTATAATACTAGAGAAGAAAGACTTAGATTCCCTAAAGGGAATAATGATAGAGTAGAGAAACCTAGGTCCTTCCGAAATGTTAAAGCACACAATGTTCACTACAAAGAAGGCATGGAAGGAGATTACTGTGGACAATCCTCTACACAAGCATACAACGCTAACCATGGGGGAAAAATGACCATCTCTGGACACCAATTGGAAAATCCAATGCCTATTTTTTCTCCGAAACAATACCAACAGATCTTGAAGATGATTGACAAAGAGTCTGAACAGTCGGATTTCACAGCCAACATGGCAGGTATACCTCATCATGATTGTATTTGTTCTTACTCTGATAGTTGTATTCCTGCAGATAGGACTTCTAAATCTTGGGTAGTTGACACAGGGGCTACGAATCACATGGTCTCTAGCTTGGACCTCATTAACAATCCTAAACCTGTTGCCTCCACTAGTTCCAGTAAAGTTCACTTTCCAAATGGTACATATACTCATGTTTCTCACATAGGTTCATCCATTTTATCAGATTTTCTCCAACTTGATAATTTCCTTTACATTCCTCATTTCAAATTCAATCTTCTTTCCATTCCCAAGCTTACTAAGGATTTACATTGTTGTGCCTCTTTTTATCCTGATCTATGTCTTTTCCAGGACCTTTGCACTGGCAAGGTGAAGGGGATTGGTAAAGTGAAGGGTGGACTCTACATTCTTGACTCTGCCATCACAACACCACCTGTCAATGCACCTGAAATAGCTTTTATTTCCTCAATTCCTCATGTTGTTCCTCCTAATTCTCATCAACATTCTACTTGTTTTTCAACTTGGCATCAAAGGCTTGGTCATGCACCGTATGCAGTTCTTCAACAAATTCCATCAATAAAGCATCAATTGTTGATTAAAGATGCTAATTCTTGTACTGTTTGTCCATTATCAAGACAAACTAGGCACTCTTTTCCCCATAGTCAGAAGAAATCTATCTCTCCTTTTGATCTTGTTCATATGGATGTTTGGGGACCATATAGACAATGTACTTACAATGGCTATAAATACTTTCTTACAATTGTTGATGACTTTTCTAGAATGACTTGGGTTTTCTTGATGAAAACCAAAAGTGATGTTTTTACACTCATTAAGTCTTTCATTGCCTTAATCAATACTCAATTTTTTGCTTCTATTAAAACCCTCAGAACTGATAATGGTCTTGAATTCTTTAATACTCAATGCACACAACTATTTACCTCTTTGGGCATAGTTCACCAAAGCTCTTGTGTTCATACCCCACAACAAAATGGAGTGGCCGAAAGAAAACATAGACACATCCTAGAAATGGCTAGAGCTTTAAGGTTTCAGGCTCATGCTCCCCTCAAATTTTGGGGTGATTGTGTCATCACTGCTGCCTATCTGATTAACAGATTACCTTCAACTGTCTTATCCAGCAAATCTCCTTATAAAGTTTTCCATGGTCATTCTCCCTCTCTCTCTCATTTGAAAGTTTTTGGTTGCCTTTGTTATGCAACTAAACCTTCCTATTCTGATAAATTTTCTTCCAAAGTTATCATAGGAGTTTTTCTTGGTTATTCGGGCACTCTAAAAGGTTATAAAATTTTTGATATCTCTACTGGCTCCATTCTGATCAATCGAGATGTTGTGTTTAAGGAATCTATTTTTCCTTTCAAATTTCCTAAGTCTACTTTTCTCCATTCTCCTTTCATTCCAACTCCATCTTCTTCGAATCCCCACTTATACTTAGATGATCTATTTCCTTCTCCACATCCACCTCCTGATTTGTCTTCTACACTTAATCCACCTACTTCTTCCTCACCTCCTACTCTTCCCACATCTCCTCTGTCAGTTCCTGCAGTTGATCCTAGTCCAGCACCACCTGCTCCTTCTAGGAGATCTACTAGATCAGTGAGACCTCCTCTATGGCATACTGATTTTCATATTCCTTCTTCTACTCCTTATCCTTTATCCAAATCTGTTTCTTATTCTAGTCTCTCTCCTAGTTATCGATCTTTTCTTTCTACCACATCTTCCATTCCTGAACCAATATCTTTTGCCCAAGCCTCTCAGGATATTAATTGGGTTCAATCTATGAAACATGAGATACAAGCCCTTTCTGATAACCATACATGGGAAATAGTTGACTTACCTGCAGGAAAATCACCTATTGGTTGTAAGTGGGTGTATAAGGTGAAATACAATGCAGATGGTTCTATGGAGCGATATAAGGCTCGACTTGTGGCAAAGGGGTTCACTCAGCAGGAAGGCTTGGATTTTCATGAAACGTTCTCCCCGGTTGTGAAGATGGTCACTGTTAGATGTGTGATAGCGATGGCTGCTCAACAGTCTTGGCCTTTTTGTCAGATGGATGTTTATAATGCGTTCTTGCAGGGTGATCTTGTCGAGGAAGTTTACATGGTTCTGCCTCCAGGTTTTGGTAGTCAGGGGGAGTCTAAGGTATGTAGACTATGCAAATCCTTATATGGCCTGAAACAGGCCAGTAGGCAGTGGAATTTGAAGCTTACAGCTGCACTTATTCAATCTGGATATAATCAAAGCAAGTTGGATTATTCATTATTCAATAAGAAATGTGGTAGTGGTATGGTCATCATATTGGTATATGTGGATGACCTCCTAATTACAGGAAATAACGCAGAACTGATTCAAGAGGCCAAATCCATACTTCACCACAACTTCAAAATAAAGGATTTAGGTGACTTGAGATATTTTTTGGGAATTGAATTTGCAAGATCGGCCAAGGGAATACTAATGAACCAGAGAAAATATGCACTAGAACTGATATCAGAATGTGGCTTAGGGGGAGCTAAACCTGCAGCTACACCATTGATGCAAAATCAAAAACTTACGAGTGCTGAATTTGACAGTCATTTAGGATCACAAGAGGATAAATTGTTAGCAGACAAGAGTAGTTATCAAAGATTGATAGGAAAATTATTGTACCTAGCAATTACAAGGCCAGATATCTCATTCGCAGTACAATGTTTAAGTCAGTTCATGCATGAACCAAAAGAAACACACTGGGAGGCAGCTCTACATGTGGTGAAATACATAATGGAACAACCAGGACTTGGAATCCTGATGAGTAGCCAACAGTCAGGAAATGTGATGGCTTTTTGTGATGCTGACTGGGCATCTTGCCCAACAACTAGAAGATCAATTACAGGTTATTGTATTAAACTAGGTGAGTCATTGATTTCATAGAAGTCCAAAAAACAGTCTACTGTATCAAGAAGCTCTGCTGAAGCGGAGTATCGGAGTATGGCTGGGACAGTTGCAGAGTTAGTATGGATACATGGTCTGTTTCAGGAATTAGGAGCACACATTGAGTTGCCTATGAGTCTCTTCTGTGATAACAAAGCAGCTCTTCAAATAGCATCAAATCCCATGTACCATGAGAGAAAAAAACACATAGAAATTGACTGTCATTTTATTAGGGAAAGGATTCAACAAGGCCTTATCAAGACAAATCATGTTGGGACCAAGGAACAACTTGCAGACATATTAACAAAGGGTCTTGGAAGACAACAACACAACTATCTGCTTTACAAGTTGGGGATGGTTAACATATTCCACCACCCAACTTGAGGGGAGTGTAGAAACCATAAATGGATAGGCACTAGATGGTTGCACAATATTAGTATGTTGATAAGAGTTGTACATTGTTAGTTGAGGTATTAGTTAGTTTGTTAGATTACTATATATATTACAGCCGTACAGAGTTAGTGATGTAACTGACAATAATGAAAATATCCCTTTTCTCAACTGCTCTTTTCTTCTTCTCGTAAATGGAATCTGATCTTCCCTTTCCCCATTACTGTTTAACTCTCCATTTTAACAAAAGATTTTCTTTTTCGAAAGATTCAAGTTAGTAAAACAACCAAGTAAATGAAGATTTTATGTTAAGAGATTTTTTTTTTGTTCCAAATACTATTCCGAGGCCTATTGACAAGAAACTATGTGAAGGTGTCAGCAAAAGGTTGTAACAAGATTTTACTTTATAAAATTTATTTTGGATGGCCCTTCCAAAATAATGTGACCAATGAAGGTAAACATTGTCAAAGTTGATAATATGTGACAAACCCTATCAATCTCTCAGTTATTATAGTTTCTTGTGAAGTCAAAAATTCCATTGGAATTGAGTGTAATTACACTTTCACAAGGAGAGATTGTGAATTACTGGTAATTATATGGTGCAAGTATAAGCTAGTTACTTTTCAATTTCTTTTATTTTTTCTATTTTTATCTTTTTATTTTAATTTTTTTTTTATTTTTTATTATTCTACTTCCTTCGTTTCAAAACGAATGACCTACTTTCTTTTTTAGTCCACTTAAAAAAGAATGACTCATTTCCTTTTTTGACAATACTTTAATTTCAACTTTTCACATGACATATTTAAGGCTATAAGATTAAATGACATTTTGATACATTTAACAATACTTTAATTTAGGATTAAAAAATCTTCTTTATTTTTTCGAACTCTGTGTCAAGTCAAACTAGGTTATTATTTTTGAAACGGAGAGAGTAATATTTTTTAAACATATATTTTATTTTATAATATTTATTTTTCATTTCCTTCTCACTCTCAACCTTTACTTCACGTGATTCTATACAATTTTTTATATTATTTTACTTATTTATTTATTCTATGTTTATTTTTTTCATTAGTATGATTTTATTAGTATTCTAATTTTACATTAAAGTTGAATTCTTTGTTGAATAAGTTATAAACTTACATTTTTTCTTCTTTTAAATCATATGTACTTTATATTGAATTTGACATAAGAGTGCTAAGAGTATTATGTTAAATTTTTTATTTTGAATTAGAACTTATGTTATATTTTTAGTTTCATTTGTTTTAATCGTATTGGTTTGATATTTCACACTACCAACCATTTATGTTTTAGTTAGATTTGATAGATTAACTTTTGTCAAATGTTTTAATAATTTTACTATGACATTATACTTAAAATATTTAATATTTTTGTCAAATATGCATTTCATGATGTTTATATCAATCTTGTATTTTAATTTTTTATGATTAATTTAATTAAAATATACTAATTTGAAAAAATAGCTACACAAGCATATATGTTTACTAATTAATATATTTTTAAAAGATAATATATATATCTTAAATATATAATTTGATATTATTTATATATACCCTTATTTATCTAATATAAAATTTTAATTTTAGATAATTAACTTTTTCTTTTAAAATTTGATATAACCTTGTAATTATGCTAGTGTAATTACATTGTTGCAAACAAACAGGTCACAATAATTACTAGATTCTATAATCACTACCCTGTAATTACATTGTTGCAAACAAACATATCACAATAATTACTAAACTGTATAATTACTATCTTAATAATTACACCAATTTCAATTACCACGTGGCTTTCAAACAGATGCTAAATGTAATTACTAATTAATCTCCCATTTCAAGTTGACAATGAACTAACGGAAAGAAACAATTCAACATTGAACACGTGTATTTTCCTTTTATACAGAGTTTACTATAGTGTTGAATCTCCAATGACAAGGCTTTCGTTTTGTGCTTTCAAATTCCTACCTCCAAACCCTCGCCATTTTTAAAAAATAAATGTCTAATCACGTGATATAACTTTTAAGCCATTAAATACGACAAAAATTTTGTTAGATAAAAAGTATCTGAAGGTCATGCATAGTGTATAGTCACTGGCAAACTTGAGGAACCATTTCCATCATTTTTACCTTCTGAATACATGGTAACTTAAATGGAAGAGGGCTGAGGGACTAGTATAAAGCTGCTAGACATGTTTCCCATATATCAACATTAAAATAATTCATCGACACAAAGTCAGTCCATCAACTTTTAATGCATCATGATACTGCCTTCAAGGCTGCAACCAACTTTTCATGCTTCACTAAGTAGGGACTATGCGCCAGCATGACAAAAGGAAAGTTGAGCCAACAGGAACATTCCTCAAAATTTATCTAATATAAAGCTGTAAAATTTAAAATTGTTCCACAAATTATACACCAGGACATATATTATAAACCTCTTGTTAATTTCTACTCTGACATAATGGTGACACAAGTGTGTGTCTCCCAGCCGGAACGGAAGTTGAATTTCTCTTTCTAAATCTCCAAAAATAGGTTGGTGGATGGGTTTCTACATAAAAACTACTTGCATTTGCCCGTGTAGAAGCATGTCACGAACCGCTGCTACAAAGACAAGATGACTTCTATATTTGGTTTAGAATGCCACCTATTTTTCTGAGCCGGTTGCATCATCTTCATCAAAATCCCGCCTCTCCTTCTTTCCATCCCCATATCTTGATCTTCTTGGTGCTTCATCCTCACTCTCACTTTCACTTTCATCATTTTTGAAGCTGTTTCCAGCACCTATCTGGTTATCGTGTTCAGAGTTCCCTCTTTGCAGATAATGTACTCTCTGGTCCACCAACTGAACCTACCATCTCCTGACCCTTACCTTGATCTGAGCCAGAGCTAAATCTACCATTCCTGTCATTAACTGGGGCCGTCTGTTCTTTTTTAGCCCTATAAAGATTTTGGGAAGGCTGAGATGAAGGTGGAACAAATGATGGATGCATTCCAACTGCTCGACCAGCTCTGGGTGGGCCTGTCGCTCACGGACCCATTCCGCCCATGAAAGGGGCACGTCCACGACCCATCATCATCCCAAATCCACCATCCGGAGGGCAGCCATAAAACATCAAATCACTTAAAAATCATGGGCCATGTGGACCAAAAGGTCGGGGACCCATTCCAAAATGATCAGACATTGGGAAACCATTAGGTGTCATAGCTCCACAAGAAAAACCATCACCCAGCATGCCCGGAGGTAAGCCCCGCATCCTAGGAGGCAGCCTGGGCCCATGTCCAAAAGGCATTATTGGAGGCCATACAATTCCCCTGCCCCTTCCTCTGCCAAGTGCAGCTGGTCCAAAACCTTGATCAAGGTTTTCATCCTTGTCCTCACTTTCTTCATCTTCCTCTTCTTCATCGTCTTCAAATGGTACAATATCTGGGTTAACATTCCCATTGTCAGGGTTCACTCCCTTCGCCTTTTCTTCCTGTCGCTTGGATTCAGCTGCAAGTGAGATTGCCTGAAATGCAGTTATAATAGCATTAGAATACAGTCTACTCGAATCCAACTGTAATAGGACATAGTTTGTAGAGTTACTACAACCACCATGCCCTTTTCTCGTAGTGGATAATTCAAGCATTATATGTTTAATGACACACAACAAATTAAAAGAAAGGGAAGGATTTGCACCAAAATTGAGTTTGAGGACTCAGACACATTGGACTGAACTTGAGGCTTGTAATTGGATAGGACCGAGTAACTATCAAACCAATAAAAATAAGAATAGACAACTCATTGTTACTTATCAAAGAAATAATAGGAACTGGGTTAAAACATGTCCAAACTGCGCTCTGTCATGATCTAAATAAAATTTAACCCGTAGCAATGGAGCTTTGTGGAAAATTTGGGGGAGAAAAGACGAAACAAGTATATCAGACATGCTTATCCTATATGACCACCAACAAAATCTTGGAAGCCTATGTGAGAATGGTGGAGTGCCTTAGTAGTGAGACAAAAAACCAAACAAATTCCAGTACAAGTTCGGCCCGAACAAGCTGATATGCAGGAGGTATCGACACAATCAATGATTGGCAATCAACCTTGTCAGTCAACAAACTGCAATCAACATGGTGTTATCATTGTTGGTGCATACACCAAAGCAAATCAACTGCAGCACGGAAACAAGTCTCCATGTGTTTAAATGAACATGATAAAGTTGGGGTAGGGAATTGGGGATAAGATTAGATTGATTTGACGAGGAGGTGAAACCACACATTAGAAATTGAGAGGAATTAACTCTTCAAGGCCAAAATATTCTCGTTTATCATCCAAATGAATAATGCTAAAAAATTCAAGACATTAAAACTAGAAACTGTCTAATCAAACCATTTACGACTGTACTGAACACCTATCTATGGGATGATCTAAAATTTTTAACTAACTGAGCAGATAGCCAGTTAGGACTGACAACACACCAGAGGAACAATTTTCAATCCCCAATAAAAGAATTTGCTAATACCTATTGCAGGAAATTTTTAAAATACTTGTAAATAACTATCACAAGCTCAATATTGTCAATCAGCATGGAATAATTCAATTCACAAAACATGGGATCAAAAACTCTTGGAACCAAAACCAGAAACATATCTAATAACTTCAACAAAAGCTAACAAGTGTTCCATTGTATATATCTGCAGCGGTTTTATGCATATTGTCAGTTTTGATATCCAATGCAGTCTTTTCTTACAAAAAAGACCGTCTTTACTATATTAGTTGTGAGAAATATTGGAGAAGAATATTATTGATTGTGTGTTCCTACATTATTACATTGAGACCCTATCTATAGATACTATATTAGACGTCTTTTCCAAGTAGAATACTACAATACAATCCTTTTCCAAGAAGGATTCTATATACTATTGTTATTCCTATTCCTATTATAAGTAGGATTGTAGATATTTTTTGAAATTATAAGTAGGATTGTAGATATCATTCTTGTTCCTATTTCTATTCTAACACTCCATCCTCAAGCTAGTGCATACAACTCATATTATCTAGCTTGTTACAAATGTAATTAATACAACGATCGATAAAGAGCTTAGTAAGATATCTGCAAGTTGATCACTCGACTTCACAAAATTGACAATCAATCTCAATGTGTTTAGTCTTCTCATGAAAGACTAAATTTGATGCATAATGTCAGTCAATCTCAATGTGTTTGGTCTTCTCATGAAATACTGAATTTGATGCATAATGTCAAATAAACACAGAGTAATAAATTCCTAAATTGTAGTGTTGAACTTCCCAAACCAAGCTCAGAAGACTATTTCATACCATAGAGTGACTTACACAATCAATATACAAGGCTACCAGACTCCTCCTGAGCAACAAAATCAGGTGGTTGCTCCACATAGATTTCTTCCTCAAGATCATCACAGAAAAAAACATTCTTAATGTCCAACTAATTAGAAGGCCAATGGAGAACGACAACCATAGATAGAAAAGAATGGACATGATCTATTAGAAACAATGCAATGGCCACCGGGAAGTGCTCCAAATCTGATATAAAATATATGGATAGTCTCGAAATAAAGATATGACTAGATCTTAAACAAGAAAGTCACTGTAAAAATGGCCAAAACATGCTCATATGTTGGATTACTAGATTTGATGGTTGAAAGTGGTTATAATCTGAGAAATAGAACTATATGGGTAGGGTCATAATGATGGCACAATCCTATAAAGAAAGAATTGTATGGGAAAGGTCGAAATGATAGCACGACCCTACACAAATTAGATTTGAGAAAATAGTCACTGAAAAGATGGCACGGTGCTAAATAAATTAAATATGAAAAAGTAGTCATCGGAAGGATGGCACGGTGCTACATAAATTGAATATGAGAAAGTAGTCACCGGAAAGATGCACGATGCTACACAAATTAGATATGTGAAAATAGTCACCAAAAAGATACACAATGATTCAAATTTTGCTGACATAATCATTGGCCAGACGGACGGCATATATGGGTCATAGCGCCCGCCGACAGCAAAAGCTCTTTGATTTTCTACCAAGACCGTAGAAGCTCTGATACCATGTGAGAAATATTGGAGAAGAATATTATTGAATTGTGTGTTCCTACATTATTACACTGAGACCCTATTTGTAGATACTATATTAGACTCCTTTTCCAACTAGGATACTATAATACAATACTTCTTTGGCGATTGATCCATACTGGAAGGCAGTCTAATGTTTGAAAAAATATATTTACTATAGATTTCTGTTCTTGGTGATTCACCACATTTATCCAAAATCATTAGTGTGAGAAATATTGGAGAAGAATATTATTGAATTATTGTCTCTATATTGTTACATTGAGAGCCTATTTATATATACTATATTAGACTCCTTTTCCAACTAGGATACTATGATACAATCCTTTTCCAAGTAGGATTCTATATATTATTGTTATTCCTATTCCTATTCTAAATAGGATTGTAGATATTATTTTTGTTCCTATTGCTATTCTAACGTTCCCCCTCGAGCTGATGCATACAAGTCATATGTACCTAACTTGTTACAAATGTAATTAATACGACGACTGAGAACTTGGTATGATATCTGCGAGTTGATCACTGACTTCAAAATTGACAGTCAATCTCAATGTGTTTAGTCTTCACATGAAATACTGGATTTGATGCATAATATGAGTGATAAATTCCTGAATTACACTATTGAACTTTCCAAGCCAACCTTGAGAAGACTGTTTCAGATCATAGAGTGACCTACATAATTGACATACAAGGCTACCAGACTCCCCCTGAATAATAAAATCAGGGGGTTGCTCCATATAGACTTCTTCCTTGAGATTACCACGGAGAAAAACATTCTTATTGTCCAAATTAAAAGACTACTGGAGAATGATAACCTTAGATAGAAAAAGGCGGACATTTGCTATTTTATCCATGGGGAGAAAATATCATTGTAATATGATATAAAATATTTGGATTGTCTCGAAATCAAGGGATGAGTAGATCTTAAACAATAAAGTCACTGTAAAACTAACTGAAACATGCTTATACGCGAATTACTAGATTTGATGGTTGAAAGCGATCATAATTTGAGAAATAAAATTATATCGGTAGGGTCGGAATGATAGCACAACCCTACAAAGAAAGAATTATATGGGTAAGGTTGGAATGATGGCACGACCCTACGCAAATCAAATTTGATAAAGTAATCGCCGGAAAGACGGCACGGTGCTACATATATTAAATATGAAAATGTAGTCACTTGAAGGATGGCACGGTGATACATAAATTGAATATGAGAAAGTAGTCATCAAAATGCTCACAGTTCTACACAAATACTAACATATGCGGGGTTGACACAAAATAGCCCTAGACAGTTGCCAGAAGTTGATGCACGATGACCTCTTTGACTAAGTTTTCTTCCCTTGAATATGGAGTTCATTCATATATCATTGACCCTACTTTTGTTAATATATCCAATGGCCAAACAGGCAGCATATATTGGTCATAGCCGCCCGCCGGCAGTGGAAGCTCTTTGATTTTCTACCAGGAGCAAAGAAGCTTTGATACCATGTGAGAAATATTGGAGAAGAATATTATTGAATTGTTGTCTCTACATTATTACATTGAGACTCTATTTATAGATACTATATTAGACTCCTTTTCCAATTAGGATACTATATTACAATCTTTTTCCAAGTAGGATTCAATATATTATTGTTATTCATATTCCTATTCTAAATAAGATTGCAGATATTATTCTTGTTCCTATTCCTATTCTAACAATTAACATAGGCAATGATTGAGTGAAGCATGATGAGTCGTGAAAATGCGACTCCTATAACGCTTTTAACATGGAATTTTTGCGAGTTCTCAAGCAAATTTGTGGGTTTAATATGTTGTTTAGTGGTATTTTTCAAGAATAAGGCTAAGACATGGATTCAGACAAGAAAGAGGCTTAGAGTGAGGAAAATGGACTGAATAAGGACCACACGGACACCTTCACGGGCCGTGTGACCGATCGTCTAGCTGACAGGATGTACCACGGGAAGGAGGAAATCAGAACTGGAACCAAGGGGAGCCTCACGACTCGTGAACCATCTCATGGACCGTGGGTCTGTCTGTGTCCCAACACTTTGTCAACTCCAGTGTGCACTCAGAGAAATAGAGCAAGGTGTCGCCCAAGGCACAACCTACGGAAAGAGTAACAGACCGTGTAACAGTACACAGGTCATGTACTTCGCCGTATGGATGACGTAAGCTAAGACAGTGGTCATCGAAGCAATGGAAAAAATACTCAAGTGCAACACCAAGTGGCATTACACGATTCATGAGGCATAAGACGGACCGTGAACCTTATAGTGAGCCAACACTTCAACTTTGGAGAACCACAAGAGGCAACGAAAGACACAAGGAAAGTCCCACGGTACCTCACACGGACCATGGGAGCGCAGACGGATCGTGAAGATGACCTTCTGCCTGACGTGGGACGCCATGGAAAATAGAAAGGATCACGTGAAATGGAGTCACACGGGACCCACCACGGGCCGTGTGACATCCCACAGATAGTGAAGGTGGTCGTGAAGAGAAGCTGAGGCAACAATGAAATTGCCAAGTGAGTTCACACGAACCGTGTGACGGGCTGTGAAGTATCACACAGTCCGTGTAGTTGCCGTCAGCCATGCCGAAAGCCAGTTTTCCTATTCTAATTTGGATTAGGTTTTCTTTAGCATATATATATATATTTAGTTCGCTTTTCATCATTATTATCTACTGGAGAGAGAATTCAAAGAGAGGACAAAACTTTTGAGGGTTTTTCATCAAATTCGTGGGATTTCATCCGCTTGTTCGTGATTTGCTTGATTATTCACTCGTAAGTTCTATCTATGATTTTTTCATCTTGTTATAACCTGATTTCGTCAATTATGCTTGTCTAAACCCACAACTAGGGTTGTGGGAACCATGATAACTAGTTAAGATAGGCAAACTTGGGGTGAAATTTGAGATTGATCGCCGTATACATAATGGGAATTCTTCAATTTAATTTATTCCTTAATGAGTAGACGCATTAGGGTAGGCCTGTATTCATTGCATGCCTGAAAGGGATGTAGTGATTAGGAAAAGAATCTTATGATAGAATTTAGGGTTGTTAACCTAGTCTAAGTGCTCGAGACCAGAAGGTGAGAGCATTCTGGGGTCTATAGCAAGGGGCAGAAAGGGTAGACGTTCTGCGACTGGAAGGTGATGAACGAAATGCACCTAAGAAGGACCAGAAGGTGAATTAGGTGTTAACTGCTTGCTTTACTCTGTGTACACAATCATGATCGTAGAATCCCTAAGTTTGAATATCGAAATGGGTGTCATGGGAACCGCAATCCTAGTTTTGACATTAATTGTTGAACTCCCGTAGTTACCGTTAGCTAGTTGTTTCTAAAATCTCCTTGCAATTTAGTTTTTTTGCACCAAAACCCCCATTTACATTATGCACATTTATTTCGGAAATAGGTATTACATCTGGAACTAAGCGTTGATAGATATATTCTCACGCATTCCCTGTGGGATCGACCCCAACTCTTGTTGGGTTCTATATTTGATCAACGACCGCTTTACACTTCATTTGGAGTGTAAATTTGAACGTATCAAAGCACAATCCTCGACATGCAATAAAAGGGAAGTTTGTGGTATGCTTTCACCAACAGTGTAAGCAAAGGTGAAAAGAGCAAAAAAAATTCTAAGATCCATTGGGGCTTAAACGCAAATCGCAAATAAAGCGGAGGCTTTAATAAAGAGAGGTACAAATGGAGAAAAAAATTACAAATCTGCATGTTCGTCCAAGACTAATAATTACAAGCATGAATAACAAGCATATGGACAAAGAAATTGAAAGAAATCATGATAAAACAAAATATCAATTAAATAGTGTTGCCTCTTCAGAGTTGCTCTTTGGCAAGAAAAAAATGTATTAGAACCTTGATGACGACACTGAAGCGCCTGCTAAGTGAAGCACTCAAGGTGCCTCGTGAGCCTTTGATAACACTGCTCGCCAACAAACTCAGAATATTTCAGTGACAAAAATAAAGAAACCTTCAAGTTTTATACCATTTAGCTAACCAACCTCATGCCTTAACCTTAAGTCAAACTGATTACAAGTTGAGGAGAGCATCACATTTTAGTGGAGAATTAATTAAACAGAAGAACAGTATATTTTATTTCATGAATTACGACTGGTTATCTTCAAAGGCTTGAAAGAAGGTTGTGATTAAGGTCAAACTACGATCTGTTATCTCAATTGTGACTATTGTTCAGTTTTTGGATAATGTTGGAATGCACTTTAGCCGCAACTTGAACCAAAATCCTTGCATAAAAGGTAAAACCCTTGCTACCTTGGCAATGTGACTACAGCAGAGTATGCTGTTATCGTAATATATATTTTTTCAGCAAAAATGCTGATTACTTAAATAACCAAGTTCTTTTGGTGATTTCTTTAAGCTTTACCAAACATCATAATTAGATATGAAATTTGAAGGAACATGTCTTCTGATTATCAAGTCAAGACAATCTGGCTAATATATTTCGTTTATATTTTGGTTCCAAAACAATTCTTTTGAGCAACTCAAGATACTCAAATCTTTGCTGTGGACGAAAGGTTATTGGTTCTTACCAAAAGCAGTTAAAGAATTTCCGGAGGAATGAGATGGTCACACTGAAAGGCAAACTCCAAGGTTGGTCCTTAAAAAGAAAGACTTGTGTGGATGGGAAATGCAACTAGCCAATGATCTGCCAGGCTAGTCAGGATCTTAAGGATGTTAATTATGGCATCCATGAGAAATGACATTCAGGGAATTACAACAATCTTCAATACAAACACAAATTCTTGCCTGATAGTATCTTCAATCTAATCAATCATTGGACGTCAACATACTCAAAGCAGTAACAGTGAAAATTATACTAGTTGAAACCGATAAAAAGAATCAAGGGATAAAGGCTTAGGCTTATACCTTCACTGGTAAGTTTTCATTGTATGGATTTCTCAAATGGTGAGTTTTCTGAAAGGGCAGTTCACAGATCTGCTTTTTAAACCTTACAGTTAGTTCAGATGTGCAAGAAATTATGCAACAATTACTTAAAAAGGAGGTAAAAAGAAGAGAGATGCAAAAAAACAAAAAGAAAGAGAACCCCAGTCACCAAGTTATATCAACTACATGTCAGAAAAATGATCAAAGTCCTAAACAGAAATAGAAAGGGCCATAAAAGGAATAGGATTTCTCTAGTATGACACTTTTGGTGAAGAGAGAGTTGAACTTTCATCTGGTTTGGTTTGAATATCCACACACCTCCATTTTGGAATCCAAAATTATAGAAACCTCACCTGCCATCATAACTGGCCGTAAATACAACATGCCCTTACTATTACCAATCTAAGTCCCCACATAAATATAAAAACATTACAACAACAACAACAACAACAACAACAACAACAACAACAACAACAACAACAACATACCCAGTGGGGTCCGGGGAGGGTAGAATGTACGCAGACCTTACCACTACCTCAAAGATAGAGAGGTTGTTTCCTGGAAACCCTCGTCTCAA
>JBCEWC010010621.1:0-17460 GCA_038996855.1 Solanum aculeatissimum
TAGGGTTTGATTTAGGGGGTTTAGGAGACCTTAGAAAGCCTAAAAGGGGCATAGGATCTAATTAAATTACGAATTAAACATTAATGAAATGGACTAATTAACTGAAACAGGGTCTCACAGAAGGGCTACAGTGCCCGTCAACTGGTACTCGGTCCGTGTACTGGACCGTGAGGCAACACTTGATCTCATCTTCAGCTTAAACTCTCGGGGGACTTTCTGGATCACTTCACGGGGGGTCTCATGGACCGTGTAGCTGTACATGGACTGCGTATTGGTCCGTGGAGCATCACTTGGTCCGGAGTCCAACCTCGAACCCTTGCCAAGTTTCTGCCACACTTCACGGGACCCCTCACGAGCCGTGAAGTGTCTCACGGACCGTGGGGTGATCCGTGGGACTTGCCTTGGTACTTGGCTGGGGTCCTAGCCTCTAGGAGCTTACTGAACCATCTCAAGAGCACCCCCACGGACCGTGGACCATCACACATTCCATGGTCCAGCCCTTAGCCCATTTCCAGAACCTCATTTCCAGTGTCCTTCCAATAACGGGCAGTCTCACACTTTTGGCCATAACTTTCTCACACAAACTCCAAATTGAGTGAAACCAGTTGAGTTACGAAGATAACCCAAAGGGCTTCCATTTGATATATAGAATACCACACAGTTCATCCCGTACCAATAGTTATGATCTTCCAAAGTACACTTCCCAACCGGCTTCACAATCTCACCAAAAGGTCCATTTTGAATCCAGCCACTTAAATTCAACCCATGAAAATAAAAATTCAACCACGACAAGTTTAACACTATCCTTGACCAACCATTACGAAGTTCAAAAATTTTTAGATTATTACACTAGGGTTTTCAAGATTCTTCCAAAAGGCGTCAAGTATGTTCTTCCTAAGTTTATCGAGGTATGTGAGTTTTGTTATGGCTATCATTTCACCCACAAAGTCCTTCATAAAGTATTTTACCTTTTTTATATGTTTCGTCAAGTTTATATGCATGCTTATGATGATTTTATGATATATTATGTAATTAAATGACTATAATGATATCCTATGATGTTTTACTAAGCGTGTACATATGTTTAAGCTATAGAGGATGACCCCAACGATGAGTTTTCTTAATGACAAGGTGTGGGCTGTTTTGTATGTTTCTAAAAGAATATATTCTGATCATTTATGTGATTTATGATTGTTCCATTCAAAATCCTAGCCCACCTACTTTTCCAAGTAAAGTTTTACATGATTTATGATGACAATTAAGACACTAAAGTTAAGTTTCAAAGTTATGATTTGTCAAAGATATAAGCATGTTTACAATTTTCCTAACGATTTTTAAAAAGGTCTCAACATGATAAGACAATACTCACTTGGTGATTCCTAAGTTTGAGCTACTCTTATGATTTGCTACATATGATTCTATGTGTCATTAATTTGACTAAGTTATGTTTTAAAGATTCTGTGGGATGACTTAGCACCGAATGTGACATTGAGGTAGGGTTAAATAAAGGAACCTTGGAAGCAACCCTTTGTCTTATTAACTATGTGCCACGTCAGGAGCCCCTGCAGGCTAGGCTAGTGGATCCACGTAGGCCATTTATGTTATAAAGATGCATGCTAAGTTGATAGAGTTCCACCCAGCAAGTGGTCTCATCGTGCCAACATATGCAGTTATATTGTATTCCATGTAGTATCTCACATGGTCTTATATGTCGGTTAAGGTCTACTCTCACAAGTGTATGACTCTATGATATGATTCCACTACAAGTGATATTTTATGCATTTACTCTCATTCATATTGGGTGATATTTCTTGTTCTTGCACAGGTTTATGTTGAGTATCTTGACTACCTCATATGTATATGTTTTACTTATAAATGATGGCATTACAATTTCATGCATTGCCTTGCATCTCACATACTTAGTCCACTATAAAAGTACTAACACATATTTTTCCAACATGATTTAATCATGAGGGGACAAATACTCCTCCACTAGCTCGTGGCTAGTTTTTGGCATTCAAGACTAGTACTTTATTTTGGTGAGCCCTTAGTTCGGGACTCTACCATTTTTCCTTCTAGCATGTATTTTATTTTGAGATGATGTATATGTTGCCCTTTTTAGGCTTTCACTTTCTATGTTGTTTAGATATGGAGTCTTTTCTAGTTAATGGAAATCGCCCGTCACAACTTCCATCCATCGATGTATTAGTTGGTATGATTTATGGACAAAATATGTTAGTTATTCTTGATTTTAAATGTTGTTTCATTGTCATAAAAAACCTATAGACCCGTCCCCATTTTAATTCCGCATTTTCTTTATGTTTAATTCCTATGAATGTCTAAGATATTTAAGATGGCTTGGGTGAAGTGTCTTTGGGTAACTCATTCGTCGTGTGATGAATTGGCCCCTAGGTCGGGTTATTACATGAACCCTAAATACATGATAGATACACCCTTAGAAATCATTTTCCAGGCTTTGAGATAAGAGATAAACCGACCCTTAAAAGAAGAGTCACTACCCTCCAACTCAAGAATAAACTCATTTAAAAATTAAAACTTGACTTTTTTAGTTTTACATTCTATAGAGGCATATGAAGCATGCAAGAAATCCATCCCAAGAATAATATCAAAATCAAATATTTCTAGCTCTACAATATCACACAGAAGGACTTTATTCGAGCTGAAACTGGACAACCCCGATAGACTCTTTGGAAAATAATAAACTCACCCACAGGAGTGTAGATTGAGAATGGATCCATCAAAATTTCGGGACTCAAACCAAACTTAACATCCAATAAAGGTGTCACAAAAGATAAATTTGCACCTAGATCAAGCAAAGCATATGCCTCAAAATCAAAGACTTCCAACATACCATTCACCACATGGGGAGCCTCTTACACCTCTTTCCTAGCATTAAAGGAATAAAATCTCTTGTTTTGGGGAGCTCCACCTTGTTGAGACATTGGTTGATCTTGATCACCCAGAGCCATTTGGCTTTGATCCTTCTAGGCGTATTAGGACAATCAACAACTTTTTGGTCCATTTTACCACACCCAAAGCAAGCACCCTTATCCTTCATATATCTACCCAGGTGTTCTATTCCATACCGGTCACACCTAGGATGAGTTGAACCACCTCTAACCTGTTCCTTTTGAGGAGGCACTCTATCATTGGCGACCATCGAATTTGTGTCTTGTCCCTATTGGAAGCAACCAATACCACCACAACTTTAGAGTTAGAGAACCCACCATCGTTGTAGGCCCTCTTAGAAT
The DNA here is from genome assembly GCA_038996855.1 of Solanum aculeatissimum. Classification (NCBI taxonomy): domain Eukaryota; kingdom Viridiplantae; phylum Streptophyta; class Magnoliopsida; order Solanales; family Solanaceae; genus Solanum; species Solanum aculeatissimum. The sequence continues at coordinate 3,273 of JBCEWC010010621.1, forward strand.
CCTTCATCCTCTTTTCCTTGAGCTTCTCCCCTTCAATCTGTACAGCTTATGTCATGATTCATAAAATCTCCATCTCCCAGATAAGTATAGTCATACGACATTCTTTCACACGAGTCGATAAATTTCTGTCTCCCAAATAAGTATAGTCATATGACATTCTTTCACAACAAAGTAAGGAATCCCAAGGATAAATTTTGTGGATTCTTCCACGGGGGTAAGCCACTAGCATAGGAGCATACTTCAAGAGTTTAGTGAATTTGAGGGCATATTCTCTCACACTTATACTACCCTGCTTGAGGTTGACAAAATCAATCAATTTGGCCTCTCTAAGTTCAAGGGGGAAGAAACGGTCCAGGAAAGCAGACTTGAACTCTTTCCAACCAACCATATAATTACCCGCTCTCTCAACTAACCACTGTATGTACCACACTTGGGACACTCCCTTAAACTGATAAGCAGCTAATTCGACCTTCTATTCTTATGACACACCAATAATAGTAAACACTTTATTGATCTCATGTCACGACCCGAGAGTAGGTCCTAGATGTGACATAGTAAAGGAGAACCCGAGGATCCTCGATCAAGCCATCATAGCATCATCACACACATCATCGATTCGAAAGCGCGTAAGTATAACAAATAGCACATAAGTCTAGGGGATTCCGGGGCTCTGGACTTAAGCTATGGGATGTTACCGGGAATGGGATAAGCATGAATCACATAACACATAGTAATCACATTCTAAGGGGTGGGTAAGTATGACTCAAGATATGGGGGCAAGAAGGGTTAAGGACTTTCCACACAATCACATTCCCAATCTAACAATCACAATAACATAAGCGGAAATGAAATCGTAATATAAGAAACCATCGTCGAACATAGGTAGTCATATTATTTCAACTAACACATAGCATAACGTACAGTCAACCTAACACATAATCTAGCCAACCGGTGCACGTCCCTTACTATCTCCTTTTTCCCTTCATCCATATGTGACACACTTCCCATGGTTAATATACTAATTTTTCCCATGCACCTTCAATTGTCGGGATGCATAAGCTATCACCTTACCATGTTGCATAAGTACACGCCCCAACCCAATCCGCGAAGCATCACAATACGCCACAAACCCATCTGACCCATTGGGCAAGGTCAAAACAGGAGCCGATGTGAGTCGATCCTTCAAAGTCTAAAAATTCTTCTCACACTCATTTGACCACATAAACTTAGCCTTCTTCTAGGTCAACTTAGTCAACGTGGATGCAAACCCTTCGACAAATCTCCGATAATAATCGGCCAACCCAAGAAAACTTTGAATATCCAAAGAGGTCAACGGTCTAGGCCAGTCCTTCACCGTTTTGATCTTTTTAGGATCAACCTTAATACAATCATTGGACACCACATTACCAAGGAATTCCACTTCTCCCAACCAAAACTCACACTTGCTAAACTTGGAAAATAACTGCTTCTCCCTCAAGGTTTGAAGCACTAACCTCAAGTGATCCCTATGCTCCCACTCACTTCGGGAGTAAATCAGGATGTCATCGATGAACACCACCACAAAACCATCAAGGAATGGCTTAAATACTCGATTCATGAGATCCATAAACACTGCCAAAGTATTGGTCAAACCAAAAGACATCACCAAAAATTTGAAATGCCCATAATAAGTCTGGAAAGCCGTCTTTGGAATATCACACTCCCTTACCTTCAACTGATGGTAACCCGAACGAAGATCTATTTTAGAGAAATGAGTAGCACCTTGGATTTGATAAAATAAGTCATCAATTTAGGGCAACGGGTACCTATTCTTGACGATCACCTTATTCAACTATTGGTAATCAATACACATTCGAAGCGAACCATCTTTCTTCCTCACAAATAACACGGAAACACCCCAAGGTGAAATACTATGTCTAATGTAACCCTTCTCTAACAATTCCTTCAATTGATCCTTCAACTCCTTTAGTTCGGCCGGAGCCAAACGGCTAGGAGGAATGGAAATAGGTTGAGTATCCAGAAGGAGATCTATGCCAAAGTCCACTTCTCTATCAAAAGGAATGTCAGGTAAGTCTTTGCGAAACACATCAGGAAATTCATTAACCACCGAAACCGATTCAAGCATAGGTGAATCTCCTTCCATGTCTCTAACCCTTACAATATGATATATGAATCCCTTGCAAATCATTCTCCAGGCTTTGAGGTAGGAAATAAACTTACCCCTAACCACGGAATAACTACCCTTCCATTCCAATACGGACTTATTAGGAACTTGGAATTTGACTTGCCTAGTTCTACAATCAACTAAGGCATATGAGGCATGCAACCAATCAATCCCAAAAATAACATCAAAGTCATACATCTCTAGCTCTACAAGATCACCAGGTAAAAACTTTATGCAAAACAGAAGCAGGACAACCCCGATATACTTTTCAGGCGATGATAGACTCACCCACGGGAGTATTCACCGAATAAGGTTCCCTCAGAGTTTCATGACTCAAACTAAATTTAAGAGCCAACCGAGGAGTCACAAAAGATAAATTTGCACCCGGGTCAAGTAAAGCATAAGCATCAAAATCAAAGATTTTTAACATACCAGTCACGACATCCAGAGTCTCATCCAGCTCTTATCGGGCATGAAGAGCATAAAACCTATTGTTTCTGGGAGCACCACCTACTTGAGCTTTCGGCTGCCCTTGACCACCCGAAGCCACTTGATCTTTTTTTGTGTTCTTTGGATAGTCGGAAATCTTGTAATCCATGCTTCCACACCCAAAGCAAGCACTTAAAACCTTCCTACACTCACCCAAATGATTTCTCCCAAAATGACCGCAACGATGATCTCATGGACCACCCCCAACTTTTACCTTAGGGGGAGGTATCTTTTGGTTAGCAAACTTCATATTTGAACCTTGGCCTTGTTGGAATCGACCAAATCTGCCACCCTTAGAGTTAGAGAACCCACCTCAAACCAAGCCCTCTTGGATTTGTTCACCCTCCTCTCCTTGAGCATTTTACCCTCAATCTATTTGGCATAAGTCATAAGCCTGGAGATATCCATGTCCTAGATAAGCATGGCGGTACGACACTCTTTCACAACCAAGTCAGAGACATCAGAGATGGATTTGTGCATCCTTGCACGGGGATTAGCTACTAACATGGGAGCATACTTGGAGAGCTTAGTGAACTTGAGAGAATAGTCCCTCACGGACATGCTACCTTGCTTAAGGTTGATAAATTCTGTCATCTTGGCTTCCCAAAGTTCAAGAGGGAAGAAATGGTCCAGAAAAGCCTCTTTGAACTCCTCCCAACCAACCTTAACATCTTCAGTCCTTTCCACTAACCACTGATTGTACCACACTTAAACTACATCCTTCAACTGATTTGCAGCTAACTCAACTTTCTCCTTAGAACTGACACCCATAACAGTCAACACATTCGTAGGCTCATCAATGAACTCCTGGGCATCCTCATCAACCTTTGAACCAAAGAATTTTGAAGGGTTCATCCGGATAAAGTCTCTCACCCTAGAAGATGGAGTGCCACCATTTGTGAGATTAGTTGGTCGGGCTTGATTAGCTACCACTTGGGCTAACATAGACACTACATTCCAAAATTCAGTGTGAGTTACTTATTCCTCCACAGGCTCACGAGGGGCTTGTTCCTCATAGACAGGAGCCTGTCTAGGAAGGGGAGCTCTTCTGGGATGCATCTTCTGAAAGAGTAACAAGAACACCCCATTTCAGGAAATTTTTCATAACAGCTCACAGTACGACATAAGGGACAATGAAGTGAGAAAATTCCTAAAACATCGTCATAGCCTCTCACTCATAGGTATGGTACGCATCATACCCATGAACACGACTCTAATTGACGCGGTATGTTGGACTCCGAGGATCATTTACAAGCCTAGGGCTCTGATACCATCTTTTTCACGACCCTAGAGTAGGGCCTAGATGTGACATGGCGAAGGAGAACCCGAGAGTCCTTGATAAAGCCATCATAGCACCATCACACACATCATCATTTTAGAAGTGCGTAAGTATAACAAATAGCACATAAGTCTAGGGGATTCCGGGACTTTAAACTCAAGCTATGGGGATGTTACCGGGAATGGGATAAGCATGAATCACATAACACATAAAAATTACATTCTAAGGGGCAGATAAGTATGACTCAAGCTATGGGGGCAAGAAGGGTTAGGGACTTTCCACACAAGCATATTCCCAATCCAACAATCAGAATAACATAAGTGGAAATGAAATTATAACATAAAGAACCATTGTCGAGCATAGGTAGTCATATCATTTCAAGTAACACATAGCATAATGTACAATAGAGTTTGATATATCCAATAATGCCTCTACATAAGATAAGACAGGGCCTCGACATATTCTGGGCTCACCCTCAAGTCATAAAGTAAAACAATATAAACTAAAGACATAAGGTAGATGAAATTGGGTATTGCCCTTGGAGTATAGGGCTCACCACAAGCAACATTTCAAGTCTTCGCTAAACGTCCAACGGTGGGAGGAAATCATCGTCGTTCCCTACATGGTTAGAACATGTAGACAAAGAGTATGGGTTAGCACATATAATGCACTACGTATGAGGGTATGCTATACAAGTGCATATGATCCTACGACGAGGCTAGATGACAAGGGGCACACATAGTACGGAAAGGAATGCACATAGATAAAGGAATTTATATCATAATAATATGTCATGTCATGTCGTGATGCATGAAGTGCAAAAGTACATATCATAGCGGTGATGTGACCTCAACCGAAAACATGATAGACCAAGCGAGCTACTACTTGGAATTGGACTACTTGCCAGGTAGATCCCTAGTCAACCCTTAAACAAGGGGATATATAACAAGTCAATCCCATCAAGGGAGATAACCCATGGTGGCACATGGTTTGACAGAAAGGAGTGGGACCCTTAGGGATAGCCCACTTACTACTCCAATCCCTCGGTACTAAGTCTCATCCCACTGGAATACATATACATATATGAGCTTTCAAAATGGAGATTTGACCTTTTGTTTGAAACATTTCATAGTTGGGCTACTAGCCAAATCATAATTCAAATCTTTCCATAATTATGCTCAACGCCAACAAGAGTTTCCAAAGCCATTTTCTAATACCAATGCAATAGGAATAGCTCATCTACATAACATATCATATCATGCATCTTCATAACATATCATATCATATCATAATGGTGTAAACACCCATAATTTCTCAAAGATCCAAAACATAGACTTTATGTGATCACATTTAGTCAATTCCCATATCTTAATCAAAATCAAGTCATATCATATCAAGAAGGCCAAGCCTTTATCAAGAGTATCATCATAACAAGCCTTTCATTCTCATGAATGCAATGCATGGATGATCAAGAGTAGCATGGGTATTGGATATCATCATTTAAATCATCAATACTAGAAGTTCATATCCAAAGCTTAATATAATCATCAATCTAAAGCCAAATTCTTTAATACCCATACTTGAATTGAAGAACAAAGGGGACATGCATTTTTGAAACAACATAAAATCAATGGGAGTCATCAATAACGGGCTCAATTCACTTTGAAATCAATAAATTTACACATCCCACCCTTTAATTGAAGCAAAACATTCATAAATTTAAAGATCCAATTTCAATGGAAGTCAAAATTTATCAAAAATTGAAAAGGGAGTTTTGGGTCTTCATGGTTGAAAGAATAACCATTAATCAATCCCACATACCTTTAATTACTCAAGAAGAATAAGAATAATATGAAGAAGAATCCAATTTCCCCAAGTTTCCAAGCTTGTCTTCAATGGAGGTTGAGAGAAAATTGAGAGAATAGTTTGGAGAGATTCAAGAGATTAGATGAATTAGGGCAATTAGGGTTCAATTTAGGGGTTTTAGGAGAGTTTAGAAAGACTAAAATGGCCCTAAGATCAATTAAAATTACAATTACACCATTAATAAAATGGAGAAATTAATTGGGAACTAGAGTCGCAGGACATCTACATGGACCGTACAATGGTCCTCAGTCTGTGAACTCAACCGTGTGGATACACTTGGTCATGGCCTTGGCTTGCAAACCTTGGAAACTTTCTGGACCACTTCACGGACTATCTCACAGGTCGTGAGGCATCACACGAATCGTGAAGTGTTCCATGGCACCTCACTTGTCTTGGAGTCCTGGCCCAGGGTCCAAGAAACTCCCTAGACCACTCCACGGATGCCCTCACGAACTGTGAGGCATCACACGGACTGTGAAGTGGTCCGTGGAGCCTTATTTGGTTCCAGGCCTTGGTCCATCACCTATCCCACTTTCTAGATCAACCCACGATGGGCTCACGGGTTGTGAACCCCAACACGATTTGTTGTCCTTCTATGTGGCCCTGCCTTAGCCAACTTTGGCCCTCCCTTTCCAGTACGTTTTTGGGCATAGATAGTCCCACCGTAACAGCTATAACTTCTACATACAAACTCCAATTCGAGTGAAATTAATTGTGTTATGAAGTTAACTCAAAGAGATTCATTTTAATAGGTTGTAGTCTACACAGTTCCTTTCGTACCAAGAGATATATCCATTCAAAGTTAGTACTCTCTACAAAGAGTCAAGCAAACTTAACCAATGTGATTCCTTTGGACATGGCCACATAAGTAAGACCCATGATGGTCACTAGCCAACCAAAATAGGTTTCAATACACCTTAATCAACCATTACAAAGTTCAAAAATTTTGGATCATTACATCTCATCAATCAATTCCTGGACATCCTCATTAGTTTTTAAACCAAAAACTTTTGGAGGGTTCATCCGGGTAAAGTCTCTCACCCTAGAAGCTGGGGTGGGTACATGGGGAGGAGGATTGTCCTATATGGCCTGGTTGGCCATAACTTGGCCCAACATTGCAAAAGCAATTTGGAACTCATCTTGAGTCACTGGCTCTCCCATATGCTTGTGGAGAGCTTAGTCCTCATTGACAGGGGCCTGTTTAGGTTGAGGGGCTCTTTGTAACGATCCAAAAAATTTTGAACTTCATAATGGGTGATCAAGGTCTATTTTGAATTTCTTATGGTTGGTTAGTGATGATCATGGGTCTTACTTATGTGGCCATATTCAAAGGAATCATGTTGGTTAAGTTTCCTTGATGTTTGGTGGAAGTATTGACTTTGAATGGCTATATCTCTGGGTACGAGATGAACTATGTGGGCTACGACATCTCAAAATGAAGTTCTTCAAGTTATCTTCACAACTCAATTGGTTTTACTCAAATCAGAGTTTATATGTGGACGTTATGGCCATTACGGTGGGACTGTCTATGCCCGAAAGCATTCTGGAAAGGGACGGCCAAAGTTGGCTAAGGCAGGGCCACACGGAAGGACCACGGACCATGTGGGGGTTCACGACCCGTGAGCCAGTCCGTGGGTTTATATATTAAGATTGTCCATATTTTTCATCTTTAGTCTTCCGTTGATATGTTAAACTATGATTGAATGAATGTGAAGAGGCCAAGTGGTTTGCTTGAGAGCCACCAATGGTTTTTGAGTGTCTATCATGCCAAGGGTTTCCTCCCGGGACGTGATAAAAGACTTCTGGTATGGGGAGTCTTGTAGAAAATTGGGTTGAGGAGCGACCCTTGGCTAGGGATGTTCAGAGATTAGCTAATGAGTTGGTGAGATTGCAGCTTTCTGAGCATGGTGGTATACCTGTTTATTTGGAGTCTCGTTCCTCCTTGATGTATCAGATTAGGAGTTGTCAGTTTGAGGATAAGAAGTTATGCCAGATTCATGACAAAGTAGTTAGAGGGGGGTTAAGGAAGCCAAACTTGATTCAGAGGGTATATTGAGGATTGGGGGCAGGATTTGTGTGCTTAAGGTAGATGAATTGATCAGATTGATCCTAAAGGAGGCTTATTTTTCTAGATATTCAATTCACCCAGGGACAGCGAAGATGTATCGTGACTTGAGTCAGCACTACTGGTGGTATGGCATAAAGAGAGATATATCAGAGTTTATAGTTAGGTTCTTGACATATCACCAGGTCAAATGTGAGCATTTGAGACTAAGGAGTGAGCTTTAGAGGATGTCCATTCTTGAGTGGAAGTAGGAATGCATTGACATGGATTCATGGTTGGTTTACCTCCTAAAGTTGGTGGTTTTGATTCCATATGGGTGGTAATGGACCGATTGACTAAGTCCGCCAACTTTATTTCGGTCAAGATGAAGTACACAACCGAGAAGTTGGCTTGGCTCTACATTAGTCAGATTGTGAGACTTCATAGGGTTCAAGTTTCCATTATGTCAAATCATTCCTCATTTTTTACCTCCCACTTCTAGAGAGCTTTACAACATAGTTTGGGTATCCATTTGGATATGAGTACAGATTTTCACCCTCAGATTGATGGGCAGCCTGAGAGGACCATCTAGGTGTTAGAGAATATTCTTCGGACACGTGCCATTGATTTTGGCGGAGTTTGCTTATAACAGTAGTTTCCATTCCAGCATTCAGATGGCTCTCTTTGAGGCCTTGTATGGCCGGAGGTATAAATCGCCTATCGAGTAGTTTGACTCAGTAGCGGTGGAGATCATGGGTACAAATATGTTGAGAGATGATCTAGAGCATGTGTGGTTGATTTAGAGTAGGTTGGTGGCAGCTTAGAGTCGCCAAAAGAGCTATGCTGATAGACGAGTTCGGCCTTTGGTATTTATGGTTGGTGATAGAGTATAGTTGAAGGTCTCACCCTGAAGGGTGTTATGAGATTTGGGAAGAAGAACGAGCTTAGTCCGAGGTTCATTAGTCCTTTTGAGATTCTAGATAGAGTGAGAGAGGTGACTTATAGGCTTGCTTTGCCACTCAATCTGTCTTCGGTCCATCCTGTGTTTCATGTCTTTATGTTGCGGCATTATATTTCAGACAAGTCTCATGTGATTTTCAGGAATTCAATTGAGTTGAGCCCAGATTTGACTTATGAGGAGCAGTTGTTTGTCATTTTGGACAGGCAGATGAGGAAGTTGAGGACTAAGGAGATATCTTCAATAAAGGTCTAGTGGAGCCACAAGCTAGAGAGTAAGGCTACTTGGGATATGGAGATGGATATGCATGCCCGATACTCTCAGCTTTTTTAGCCTTCAGGTATGTTCCTTATCTCATGTTCAAGGACAAATATTATTTTTTGTAGTGGATGATGTAATGACCTCGAAGGTCATTTTTTGTATTCTTGATAAAATTACCATTTTGTCCTTCTCGAAAGTTGTCTTGAATCATTTTTGGTTGAGTCTAAAAGTTAAATTTTGAAAATCTTTTAAAAAATTGAAGTTTTGCTAAAGAAAGAGTTTTTTAAAGGCTTAAAGTTGGAAATTTCAAGTTTTGTGGTCATCTTGAGTTTCAAGTGTCAGAATTTAATTCTGTTAATTTCATCAGCTTCAAAATGTAGAATCTGGTCTAGGAGAATTTACAAAACTAAATTTGAAGTTAAAACGATAATTTTTTACTCAAAGTTGCATTTTTCAGTTGATTTTGTATCATAATTTGACGTTGGTCAACATTTGAAATCGGAAGCTCTAATCGAAATTCCGACAGTTACAGTGGTTCTGGGTGGTGAAAATAATGCTAGAAATAATCTCATTGTAATTTTTAAAGTTTCCGAGGATATTTTGGGTATTTTGCGTTTTAACTAGTTTCTTTGAGTTTTATTGGGTTTTGGGTCAAGGAGGCCTCAAACTCGAATTCCAATGTTTTTATTGAATCTGAAACATCATTTCTAGTAGGATTACATGTCTGGTTTGTATGTATCGAGTTTTGAACGAATCTTGAGGGTCTATTTTGTGATTTCCTGTATTGTGTTTTTGTTGCAATCTGGTGCAGCTAGGTTGTGCTCCGCATTTGCACCTCTATCTCCATATTCATGGAGGTCCAATTATTTAGACCTTCGCGTTAGCGGAAAGAGGATTCACGTTCGTGGAGTTATGGAGGTGTTGACCTCCGCGTTCGCGGGGGTGGGTGTCACGTTTGCGAAAGGTATTTCTCACGTGACCTCCGTGTTCATGGTTATTCATCCGCATGCGCAGAGTGTTAAATTTACCTAAACAATGTTATGTTTTATAAGTGACGGGATTCATCATTTTTCACCATTTTTAATATTTCAAGGTTCATTTTTTAGAGATGTGTATAAACGCCTATGTACATTGTGTTGTGCTGGGACTTTTCTGCATGCATGTGTGTAGTTCGGCGCTATATGGTTGGGTGGATAGGAGTACTTGTGTTCTTCATTGCTTTACTTTAGGTTAGTTTCCATTTGTTGAGTACCTTGTTGTTTGGTGCTCACCCCTTGCTACTTTTTTGTAGGTTGTGAGTCCAGTCCTCCTTGATACCTTCTTTGTTCAAGATCGAGCATTCGGATCACTTGAGAGGTAGTCGCTTGTATCTTCAGCAGAACTTCAGCGATTCTATTTATGTTTTGTTCTATTTGAGGACTAGACATTGAGACTTGTATTTTATTCGAGTATTCTTAATTATCATTTGAAACTTGTACATGTGACACCAGTTCTGGGATGGCTGTGGTTTGCTTTTCCTATGCATATCTATTATATTAAACTATTTTATCTTCCGCTTATGTTATTATTTTTGGATTGATCATAATTGGGTTGACTCGCCTTGGTGGGTTAGATGAGTGTCATCACATTCAAATTTCAGATCGTGACAGTTTTATGATTAATTTTTTGGTATAGAAAAAAAGGTTAAACAAAGTATATTTAAGTTTGTGAAATGTACGGTATGTTTATCTTTTAAATTGGTATATTTATGGAATGGTGGATTTATTGTTAAAAATTAGGCATGGAAAAGTTTGCTATATTTAATGTATAGTTAAAATGGTTAAAAGTAGAGTTTTAAAGTTGGTATAGTTTAAGTTGTAGCATGTTTGGCATTGGTATGTAATATGGTAAGTATATGATGTTAAATAATATGTATATTTTATTTGTTAATTTTTTGGTACATCATATGTGGTGTATTTTCAGTAAGTTGTTTTTTTTCTAACTGATTTTTTTTTCATAAATTGAAAGTTATATTGATATGTCATAATTTTATGATGAGTTTTTGGTTAAATTTGGTGCAGAGAAAATTGATAAATTAGTTATTGTTGTTTTTTGTGTATGCTTGTATTTTAAAATGGTATTTTAAATAAATAATCTGTAGTTAGAATGATACATATTATGATTTTAAAATTGATAAAAACTAATTTATATGAAGCTTGATTGAATCATCTTTTTTGTATGTATGTATTTTAAGATTGTATATTCAATTCATGATTATGTAACACAAAATTACAATATACACAGGTAAATATGTAGATTATAAGATTGAAGTAGTGATATATGTACATCAATAAATTATGATGGATTGATAAGAACCATTGCTTCTCAAATAGGGATGGGCACGACAATTGTGGAGTTGGTAATAAAATATATTGTGGGTGGTCATTCACCGTCATTGAAGATTCATAATGATATGAGAGTGAAGGTCTATTTAGATCAAAAAAGGTTTAACTAAGATTTCTTTTCCAAATATTCATTATGTGTAACATATACGGATAGAGCTATGGACACCATCTTGTACCAAACTAATGCCCAAATATTAATGCCAAATACAGTAACATCTAATGATTTGAGATTGACTGGAAGTGATCAAATAATGGTGTGTTTTGCTGAAGAACATCAAGAAACTGATATAATCAATAACCCTCAGCATGATTCAATGGCGGAGGGACAAATTTACATAAACAAGGGTACATTAACTAAAGTAATGAACAAATATGCACTTTTAAAAAAATTAAACAAACTCTTGGAACAAAATGGATGAATGCGTCTGCGAATGTGTTTAGAACAAAAAAATCACCTTTAAACCAACCCTTTTTTAAAGATGAAAAAAAAATGGTTAGAACAAAAAATTTACCTTAAAAAAGGATGAATGAGTCTATTTAAGAGGAAGAGGAAAGGTTTTTTTTTTTTGCGACGAAAAGCAGAAGTGGTAATGATCTCTTTACCACTTATTGAGGAAGACTTATGATTTTTTTATTGATAATGTAAAATGATATAAACTTAAAGCACGGATAGAGATGAACATTGAAATTGTTAAAACTTAATAACCAAAACAAGTAAAAGAATTTGATTGGTGTTGAGAAGGAAAAACAATAAAAAGATTTCACAAATCACACAAAATCTTTCAAAGAAAATAAAAGAGATAATCATAAATGACTCACTTAGAATTGGTGGAAAAAAATAAATTTGCAATATCAAATGCAACACAAATTACAATTCTAAAAAAGAAAAAATTCATTCACACGAGTAAAAAGAAAAGTAAAAGAATTTTACTTTTGTAATTTAAATAACATTTTGATTAATAATAATTTCAATGTTAATTTAAGTCTTAAACTATAAATCGAGGACCATAAATATGGTCTCTAAAATAATTCTAAGGATCAATTTTATGTCGGTCACAATAATCATTTAAGGATCAACTATATCATCCCGTCCTTAATGATTTTTAGCAAAAAAGGCTGTAGAAATGGGGTAGCGATCAAATTTTTCGATCGCTACTTACATTTAGGGACCAAAACCTCACTTTTAGAGATCAATTTTTTCTTCTTATTCAGCATTTTTCTTATAGTGAAATCTTAATTAAGAATTATTATACATTTCAATTTGCATTAGGCATTTTGTATCTAAGCAGCCTGACCAACATATGCATCTGATCATATATGTATATTATCTATTCTAATAAATAATACAAAAGGGATGCCCTAAAGCATAACGCTTTCGCGCAGCAGCAACGCGTTTACTTATTGTCTTAACTTACCTAGTAAAGTAATCTTTCGTGATAAGCGCTCAATTTTTTGTTAGGGTAGAAGCTAGCGGATTGTCAAAGTTAACTATTGAAATTCTAAATCATTAACTTTGAAAGACGTGCAAATTAGTTTAGATGCATGTAATGTATACAAATTTACTAAATACTAAAATAGGTATTACTCCATTCGTTCATTTTTACTTGTCATATTTGAACTTCGTACACTCATTAAGAAAATAATTATTAACATATTTATTTTGCCATATTATTCCTATTAGTTGATATTTAGTATTAGGTCTTGAAAAATAATTTGTGGAACAAATACTTAATATTAAGGATAAAACATAAAGAGAATAATTATCTTTTATTTAATTTGTTAAAAGTGACAAGTAAAAATAAAAATTTATTGTAAAATTAATTAACTAGTAAAAATAAATAAAAGAGATAAAATCTAAATAAATATCCACCATGCGTATAGAAAAATTTAATTTATTAAAATTTGAAGCACTGCAAGGTCACATACTAAACTTACTGGGAGCCTCTAAATGCTCCCAATTTACCAAAAATAAATTCTACAATAGTATGTATATGAGTCGATTTATACTCATTTTAACAAAAAATTATGTTGTTAAAAATTTTAACGAACAGTAAATTTTGATTCTTGAGGTCAATTTTTTTCCAAAATAAAAGTATACATAGATTATCCACCTTAAATCTCAAATTTTATCAAAATCAAAATACAAATCGACCTCCAAAATTTTTATTTTAATATTCTAGACTTTGAAATTCAAATTCTCCATTTCGATTCAAAACATGAATTAAATAACTAAAAATTAGTTGTTTTCATGAATAATTAATAATAGGAAGGTTAAATTCTTACCCTATGATGTATCTTGAAAATCACTCCAAAAGTTACTCCAATATGAGGTCTATAACTTAAAATATGATATTAACTATATAATCTTTATTTAAAAAATATTTTTTTACAGCCAGACATTCTTTCATGCAATTATGAAACTCTCCTTTGAGAACATGATACATACCTTATTTCACCGACTCTACCCGCGTAAGCGGATTGTTTCTGTCATTCCTTCTATTCCTAGACGATAATGAGTCCATTTACTAACTCCCCTTTGCGATCAGGATATACCACCATTAGCATTTGTTGATGTATATGCATTTTATTATTAAAATAAAATATTAAGTGCATATATTAGTGGTATAAATTGTGTTGAATGGTTATTAGTTCTTGTAACTCTTATAGTCATTAGTTTCTTGTAACTTATGTGACCATTAGAGTCTTGTAACTTATGTAACCACTAACCCATGTTCTACCCATT